>CM047428.1:33646754-33774254 GCA_026168455.1 Theocolax elegans
AACCGGGATATGTACGTGACACTATATATGATAAATTACAATAAAACATATAGAATATAAAAAACTGTAAACAATTAATCTACCATAAATTCTTTATTTATTGTAACTATATAATTTTATTTAGCATGATTTTAATCATTTAATAATTTATGAAAAAATTATATTTCTTTAAAATGATGTATTTAGATTTAAAATTTAAATTAAAAATGTAGAAATAATTTTAGAAAACTTATGTTACGATCATATATTACAAACAGCTGATCACTAATCAGCAGGGCTCTTGCTTGAAATAATCTTGTATAAACGAAACACAATTCGAAATCGATATGTTTTACAATTCATCTTTAAGAATGTTAATTGATCATGCAAATATTTTGTATTGAAACTGCATCATATATATTTTATTCTGAAACGCGAATAATATACAACAGCATTTTTTATTGAATTTTTGATACTCATAAAAATAAATTCTTTCAATCCTTAAGTTTCAGGTAACTGCATTGTATGGTTTGGTGACACAAATAAATTATTGTCTTCTGGATCAAGCATATTCAGAACAATGAAGCAGTGTAATGAGGTTTCAGTAGTTCGATTACTGAAAACAAGAACCATACTAACATGTCTAAAAGACATCGTACGTTACATTTAACAAACGATTAAAAAAATTTATATTTTTAATGTAAAATTTGATAAAAAAAACTTCCATTTTTGTTGTAATACTTTGTGTTAAATAAGTAGAACTTTTGTGTCGTTTTACTTGATTTGTTCTACAATATGTTCGACAAAGTGCATTAAATTCATCTATTAACATAAAGAGCTAATCTAAAAAAATATTTCTACACTTTATCATCGCAAACAATTCTGCTTTTAGACTAAACTTTTTTTTTTATTTTCTTTTACTCGTTTTACTACAGTTACTAGGTTATTGTTGAATTGTTCCCACTTGACCAGATTTTTCTTTTCAATTCCTACTTAAGTGCCTATAAAAGTTAAAATGGAATTAATCTAAGTCAATGGTAAAAGTTACATGTCATTTTTTACTAATAGTCATTGGCAAATATTTAATTAGGTCAATAAACTATAAAAGGATATTATGCTCAAAAATTGAAAGTTTTTTTAAATTGTATATTCTCCAATGTTTTAATTATCGATTTATCATATTAGTTTCTATCTGTAAAGAATTTGTAGATAAAAAATTGAAATTCCAATTTTAATGACATTTTACATTAATAAATAATTTAATTTTTCATTTTATAATAGCAGAGTAGGTTTTTTGTACTATTTTACGAAAGCATAAAATGTATCAATTGTTAATATTTAATAATATTGTTTATTATTCAATTATACTGACTAGGATAGTGTCAAACCTGCGGGTAACGGATCTTAACCAAACTTTGGGATACGTTTTATAATATAAAAATATGATGAAGTTCAAATTTTTAGACTCTAACGCTGCGATTTATTAAAATTATAGACCACTAAAGCAAATTTGAAAGAAAAGTTACTTTTACTTTAATCGGTTATAACTCGTAAACAAATAGAAATATACGCTCAAACCAAAAACTTTTAGAAAACTCGGATCAAGTTGACACGGTTTAAGAAAAAGTAAGCTCAAATTGGCCAATTTGTCTTAAAGTTATGGAGAAAATAAAAAACAGTAGGAATTTTAGCCAAAATTTACTTGTAAAAATTAATTGAATTTTTTGCCTAAATTCCTACTATTTTATTCCAATTTATTCCAAGCAATTTATTTATAAACTATATTTTTTCAATATTTTAAGATTTTTGGTATATTTAATTAAATCAAATAACTTTAATTTTCTATTTTTAAGAAGAGACTAAAATAAGTGTTCAAGGTGTTACGGATTAAAAAGGCGAGGAGCGAAAAAAGGCGGTCGACGGGATTCGAACACACGGACCTTGGATTACGAATCTCGTACTCTGACCATCGAGCTAACGTCCGCGCTGCAATGCAACGCTTACATTAGTCGAGACACCTTATCGCTCTCTCTATCCTTCTCATACACCTAAGTCGCGCGGAGACGCCCGTGACAAAGGAAAAAAAATGTCTATACTGAGAGTAAAGTGCGTTAACGGTATTAAAATAATCGAGAGAATAAAATGCAGTTGTACTCTCTTCGTACAGGTCAATAAAGTGAACTTTTTACATGATTAGGGTGAACAAATATTTTTGTGTATATGAGGATATCTACATCTCCATAACTTACAATTTTTCTAAAGAAAAACTATTTTTAAATGTTTAAGTACATTTTACGGTTTTACCACACGCTTATTAAAATATACGTTTAGATTAATAAAATACATTTTTGATACTCCGTGCGGACAGTGCGACTTTCCACACGCTTAGCAAAAAATGCGGGCTCAAAATACAACTTTCCATACGTCGAATCGAAAAATATCGTACGTTACAAGTGTGAGAAGTGGATTTTCATCTCGTTCGCCTTGCTTCTAGTACTATAATATACTAGTATCATAATATATTATTATTACTCATACTTATTAAACAATCTCAAAGTTAGAAAGTTAATATTAATAATAGCTAGTATGTAGAAATAAATTTTCTTTGATCTTGGTGAATAAAGCACACTTTTAATTAGATGTCGACGTTACTTTTCGTCAACCTCTTTAAGCTGCACTTTTATTATTAAAGATGATGTATTTGATTATAAATAAATAATTTTTATGAAATAATATTTTCATTGCCTTAAATATCCTTATTTTTATTGTCAATCTATGACCCAGTGATGCTGCCATCAAAATTCAATGTTAAATATTTGGTATATTGACAAGTAATAAGTAAAATTTATAAATAATTAGGCTTAAATGCAAAACCTATATAATTATTTATATATAATGAAACATGTTCATTAGTGATAAATAAAGGTATAAATTTAAGAATGACGAAAAGTCATCAAAACGTCAACTTCTAATAAAAGTGTGGTTTATTCACCAAGAGCGAAAAATATTCCTTTTAAAAAAAAGCTGGAATAGTTTGTGCTTTCTTTTACTTTAAATGTATAGGTTTTAGCCTTCTGGAATCAGGTGTTACACAAGCTAGGGTACGTTTGCTAATATAAAATATGACAAAAACAGAAGTTATTATTAAAGTGCAACTTTACGCAAAAAACCTTCGTAAAGTTTTACTTTGCTTTGCGCACTCGTAACTACTTTGCACATACTATGAGAAAGTGGAACTTAACGCACTCTTTTTTTTATGATACGTAAAATTACATTTTAAAGATTTTAGAGATTTCAAGATTTTTAAATATTTTTAAAGATTTTAAAGATTTCAAAGATATAAAAAAAAGATGTTCGTCACTCGGGTGTAAAAGTGTTTAAAGTTGTACTTTACACCTTAGTAACGAAAACTACTATTATCCTCTTTTAAACTGAAGAAATTTTGCATTTCCAGAATAGCTTGCACGGGTCCCCTATCATACACCTAACAGCCTGTTATCATGTAATTGTCTTCATGCAGTGTGTAAGATAAAGCCAGTAGTTGACGCAACTATACGCTGACTTCCAGACTGACGGCCCGAGCAAGCATTATTCTTTTGTTTAAAAACATGCGAAACATGAATTATTTATTTATTTCATTACGAAATGGAGAGCAACGCGGGAGGTACCAAGCGTGGCTTGTATCATGAGGGTTATAATTATGGTGTCAAAAACAAAGAAAAATCTAGGTAAATATAAATAGTACAAAAAGTTATAAAATTTATTATTTCGTGATTTATATGTATAGTTTAATTACACTTTAATTTTAATTTGTGTGTTCTGTGCTAATAAAAAATTTAATTCTTTTTGAATATATTAAAATAATTCAAAATAATTCATGTCTATTTAATTAGAACAACAAATACAAAAATGTAAAAGATATAAACACTAATTAGAGTTACTAATAATTCTAGATCGATCGATTGTTTTGAAATTTTATTTTATTTCCTTAAGAAAAAAATGTGTCGAATAATATTAAAATGAAATCAAAGATGAAAAAGTTTCGAATCTTCAAATTAATGTTTTTTTTATTGATTTAATATTTTTTATGGTATTAAATAATTAGTTTTAGATTGTTTATTACTTGAAATATCCTCCGATAAGGTTACATTATTTTTTACATTTGAAGTAAAAATCTATAAAAAGAGTATCATTATAATCTACTGGCATCCCCCGTCGCTGCTTTGCCCGCTCTGTAATTGCATAGAACTCGAAATATTAGAAAATAGCATAAAGATAGGTTTACCATATTTCAGTTTTCATTGGTTTTAAATATGTTTTTAAAGAATTTTTTAAATTAATATTGAATTTTGTCGGTCTTGCTGAGCTAACGTCTAACGACTCTAAGAACTCCAAGTTGCTCGCTCGAAAAGGCACGACAATTCGCCGCGTATCAATCCCGAGGACAACATTATGAAGGCCACAAGCCGCCAGACATAAACCAAAAGAAGAAGCAAATAAAATACTAAGTAATAAAATTGAAAATATTTTAATAAGAAAGAAAGAAGTTTTAAGTCTATGTGTTTCGTCTTGGGACCGTCTGTCAGAAGTCATCAGTGTTTTTAAAGAACTTCACGGTAGACAACATTTTTTGTTTGTAAACTGTTTGGTAAAAAAAAAGAAATTGATTTTCTGATGTACCTGTTCTTGACAAACCAACATACAATTGACCGTGTGAAAAACAATCAGATCGCAAATCAATCCCAACGTATTGAAATGTCTGACCTTGAGCCTTACTAATTGTAATAGTAAACGATACGCTGGGCCTGTAAGAATAGTCGCTTCAATAATATTATTTCGCATGGCTTTAATTTGTAGCCGCGTACCATTACACAATTTTGGAGGATTTATATTGTGCAATAGTATTATTGGAACCCCGTTTTAAGTTGTAGGTTGTGTGGTGGAAATCCAGGTGGATTAAGAGAATTTAGAAATTCTTGTGGATAATAAACAGCATCTTCAGTATTGACTGCAGTATCAATCGATCTGTATTCTTTATTGTCTCCTTTAACATGACCTAAAATAGTATTGTTAATTTCAAAGGCAGAAATATTCCGGCGTGTAACGATAGCTCTTTCGCATAGCCAGGAGTATGGTTTCTCTAAAAGGTCATCAATATTCGGATAAACTGAAGAAATAAGAGTATCAATAGTTTGCACAATCTTACCTAGTTTTGTATCGTCAGATATACAGTCATTTACATTGGACATTGTTCCATTTCCAACACTGAGTAATAGTGATGGAAATTGCGCATTTCCACCTCCGAGATGAACTCTCATATTTGTTTTTAAATTCAAATTATGAATAGATCTCCATATCCGTGATGATTTAAGACATGCCTTGATTATATTAGCTCTTGTCCCTCTAGGTATAACTGGCAAAGTTTGCCGAAAATCTCCAGCAAAGACAATAGTTAAACCACCCATAAACTTATTATCACACGATCTAAGATCTCTGAGAGTTCGATCGATTGCTTCAACATGAGCTCGATAAATCATAGTACATTCATCCCATACGATAAGTTTTGTATCTTGAAAGATTTTACCAAGAGGACCATTTTTACGGATAGAACAAACTGATTTTTGGTCACATGAGACATTCAAGGGTAGTTTGAAAGTTGAGTGAGCTGTTCTACCACCAGCTAGAAGCGTTGCGGCAATACCTGATGATGCTACACCAATAGCTAAGCTACCAGTTGTACGAACGTATGCAAGAAGTAGATTAATTAGAAAAGTTTTGCCAGTGCCTCCAGGAGCATCTAAAAAAAAAATTTCTTTTCTATCACTATTCACATTTTGCGTAATAGAATCATATGCTTGACGCTGATCGGGTACTAATTTGGGAAGATTAATATTAATGTACTCTTGAAGCTCATTAATATTAGAGGGATTTCGGTACATTAAATCATAAGGGTTTTCATCATCTAACTCGCTACGAATTGGCGTTAGTAAGCCTAAATCACATAAGTACCTTTCACCCAGACTAACAACCTTATCTTCAATTGCAATAAGACCTCTATTAAAAATATCTTCAGAATAAGTAATGGAGTCATCATTGTTGCGACATCTAGCTTGGTATAAAATATCTTCACAGAAATCTTTTTTAAATGAATCTCATAAAATAAGTGATTGAGAAGGATTGCAAAATACTAAAATAATAACAAATAAGTCTCTCAATTTGGATTGTGAGCATCTGCAATAGTGTCTTTCGAATGATTATCATTTTCTAGAAGACCTAATGCATTGCAAGCTGCCTTGAACGTTGGATAAATAACACCATTAACAGTCCGTAAATAATTAAATGAGGTTGGTCCTCAAACGTGATGTGAAAGCATACGTAGATGAAAACATTCACTTTGATTAGGATGAATCGTATACACTCTACCGAGAGCTGTACCTTTTTTGCTACCAGGAAAGCCATCGACTTCCAATCCACGTTTCCTTCTAGAGAATTTATTATTACTCCAAGTATAATAAGTTGGAACTTCAGAATACAAAAGTGTTTTGGCAATCATCTGATTGACAGAGACTGAAAAAAGCAATGAGAGTAGTTTTACGCGGATTGTCAAGAACATCATGCAAGATGTCTTCAGAAAAATAAACACGTTGGTTATTTTCTAAATGAACAGCTAAATGGAGCACGGTAGGAAATCGTTTGTGGATAGAAAAATCAAAAAATCGCCACGTTGCTTCAGAAGTGCATATGTAACGACCATTAATATAGCAATCCAATTCATCTGCGTTATTTTTAATAGAAAATGATGCTGAATCTACTCCTTTAGTAATATATTTACAAACATACTTAATAGCTCGTACTGAATTGCAAAATTCTGAATTAATGTGGGCATTAAAACTTCGTAATAAGTATGCACTATAGGGGACAACCTATCTGTTATCAATATCAATGGTAGTACCGCGTATATTTACAGTAGCCGTGCATCCTCCAGCTTCAGGTTTCCTTCTACGATAGGTTGGATATCCATCATCACCAGTCTGTGTCTCTGATACGAATGAGCGAGGATATTTTTTAGTACACTTGCCATCTTTCATGCAAGGTGACGATGGGTTAAGATCACCACAGGGTCCGTGAATCATATTTTCACAAACAATATCGAACAATAATGGATCGTCTTCTTTATTAGGAAGTTCAGCAGAAATAATGAGATCTATTTCGTCAGGTTGAATTTTAATATCTAACGCCAAAAGTAAATGAGCTTGTGGTAATCCTCGCTTTTGCCACTCCACACTATATGCATAACAGTTTACTTTACCAAAAACTTCTTTTTTCGTTATTTCATCCATAAACTTTTTCAGCTTAAGGTGAAATACTCGAGAGACAATGTCATGTCTATCAGATGACTTTTGTCCAGGAAAATGTTCACTTTTTATTTCTGACCAGTTAGGGTTGCAAGTAAAAGTAATAAACAAATCTAGTCTTCCAAATTTACGCACGTAAGTCATGGCATCTTGTGTTTTATCATGCATATACCAAGGTGAACCAGTGAAAAAAGATGGAAGTATAATACGTTGGTCAATATTAGCAACTTGAATATCGGCATTTTGATTAATTGCATCTCTTAAATGTATATGTTCATCAGCACGTAATTTTTTTTGATTGTGTCGAATATAATTTAATCGCTCAGTAATCATTTTTGCCATTATGTCCACACTGTACTGATTAAAAAGATTTTTAAAATAATGTATATAGTTTTCAGAATTTGTTTTAATCATAAGCCTGTAAGCGTAAAATTGCATGCAAGAAACAGTTTTATTTTGGCGATTATTAGGGTGAGACTATTGAATTGTAAGATAATACCCATCTTCTCCTCTAGGAAACATAAGAGGATATTGAAGAGGATCATATGAGAACGGTGAAGCTCTGATACTCGTTGTATTTGATTATTTCGACAATGCAGAACAATATCTCTTGGACCTTTTTCTTTGTCTACCAATAGTACAGCAACTTCGTTAACAACTGGAGCATTATAGCGACCTCGATGTTGATTTGTAGGCACACAATCAGAATGAATTATTAATTTGAAATCGTCGTTTGAACTTAATGTTTTTTCCAAATTATGCTTAAAACTTCTAATTAAATTATTATTAAAATGAAAAACATTCTGTAAGGTTTCAATTAATTCTCTACTTAAATTTGGAACAATATTTGATCGAAGTGATAACTGATAAGCATCGGAAAGAAAGTATATTTGCAAAAATTGGTGATTATTATTAGTCGCCGGCAGTAAACTTCCTATACTATGGTAAACTTGGCCTTGGATTTTAAAAGTTGGCATAAAATTCTCTTCCACAACTTGTTTCGCTCCAAAAGAAGTCATTTGAAACAAAGTATTATATTTTCTAGCATTATCAAGAAAATGTTTTGATTGTGGATGCTATCCTAAAATTAAATCTTTTAGAGGTTGCGGTGGTTCATCAAATTGTAATAACGAAATTTTACCTCCAGCGCAACACATACCAGGCGCTTCATCTTTCCATTTCTTAGCACAACAATGAGTACATATTTTATTCATTGCACCAATTTTTACATTTTCTAAATCAATATAATTAATACGAGCATCATATTCAAATGCAGCCCTAGTCGTAGAAACACGTCTATTGTACATAGAACGAATACGCTGATCATCGAGTCGTTGTAATCGCCTGACTAATGATTCGCGATGTCTTTGAGAAGATTGTAAATGTTGTTGTAATAAACGCATTTCTCTGATTGGGGTTATTTCGCGTTCTCGATTATTAGCAGATAGTGCTCTTAATTGTGACAGTCGAACTTCACGCTCATCGAAGGTTTCATTCGTTCGAACATAAGCCATACGTCTGGCATTGGATGTTTTCCGAGATGAATTAGATTTCGGCATTGTACACAAAATATATTTATCTTCTATACAAATAAATTAAGAATCAATAGTAAGTAAATAATAAGAATAATTAAGAATTACAAATAAGAAGCAATATTAAAATTTACGAATAAAACCCTAAAGACAATGTGTGGTGATCTCAATGGTAGACACAATTGTCTAACATAGACTCAAAGGCACCAAGTTTTAAAAAACTTGACATTTTAGTAGCTGTAAATTATTCACCAGTAGCATGAACGGCGCAACAGCCGATAGCCACTTTGTAAAGTTTTAAGTGACACAACAATTAATAGGCAAATGTTTTCGATAAATCAAACAAATAATTTAACGAAAAATGGAACTTGTTAATTCAATACTTAGAATCCAACGAAAGCTTAACGTTTACGAAAAATAAATTTTTATCGTAAAACTCAGATGACTCGAACGACCGAGCCCGGCTGATACATATGTACTAAGTAGCGATAAATTTGTCGCGTGCAGCGCCAGACCATCAGCCACCTATCGGCCAGCGACTGAACTACCGTGCATCCTGTAAGTGTAAAAACTTTTATTTTTTTAACAATGAAGCAAAACGATTTTTTATATAAAATATAGCCTATGACACTTCATAGTACATAAAGAAACTACAGTTAAAATTTCGTTACAATCGATTGTGTACTTTTTGAGATTTTTGCGCACATACAAACAAACGCTTCCTCTTTATATAATAGTCAGATAAGATAAGATAGTTTCGTAATATTTAAAGATATGGTTGCATCAAATACGGATGTGCCCGAAAACTTCGAATCGCGCCTAATAATGATCCTAAAACAATCGAGTTGTACGGTCTGCCTCATACTTGTATGAAAAGTAAGTACAAGACTCCCGAAGAAAAAGAACTAGCTAAAACATTGAACGAAACAGTGCACGACTATGCAGAAACTTCTCTTTGATGATATATTTCCCTGCAGTAAGCAATTAATCTTATAGTTACACTTAAGAGGATGTCGGACTCAGAAAATGATCATTTTTTATATTTCGTTATAAAAAAAGAATAAATTTGTTAAATATCCTATCCATCAGATCCCTAGGCGTATTATAAACAAAATACTAAATTTTTTCAGAGTTTTAAATCGATAATTTAAATGCGATGTTTGGATTCAAAATTAATGCCTTTTTTTACTAAAAATTATCGACCAAACATTATTTATTCAATTATTATTAAAAAATTTTTTTTTCTTAAAACAATAAAATCGTCAGGCCCTCGATTTTATTTTAACTCATCCGCATATTATGTTAAATATAATTTTTATGTTAAAAGGAGTAGATCCCGACATCCCCTTAAAAAATTTGAATTACCGTAAACGGGTGCTTAATAAATTTTTTTGTAGAAAATTATCTGAATTTCGAAGTAGTTGTAACAAAGTTCAAAGTTTAATATTCTATAAATTGCATACCCCTTAAATGACAATAGGAATTCCAAGGAACCTAAAATTTTTTTGAACAAGTATTAGACTACGAATTTATTTCTAAAATATTAATTAGCAAAATTTATATAGTTCTATAAATATGTTAGGGTTCCAAACTATTCAAAAATTATTATTCTAACCAGCCTTAATATACAGTTAGATTATAAAGTCTTAAATTTCGCAAGTTTTTTATAAATGCAATTAAAATAAATTTTTTAAATCTTTTATATTCACAAATATTAACAAACGAGGAGAGGCCAAGATCTTCAGATAACGAATCTTAATGCAAACTAACGTTGCGATTGAGAAAAAGAATTACTTTCACTGTAATCGCTTATAACTTGGAAAGAAATAGACATAGATAGACAAACCAAAAACCATAAGAAAATAGAGATGATGTATATGCGTTTAAAAAAAAATTCTAATTGGTCAATTTGCCTCAAATTTATGAAGAAAATAGTAAATAGTAGAAATTTTAGTTAAATAAAAATCGATACATTTATACTAGTAAATTTTTACTAAAATTTATACTATTTCTTATTTTGTCCATAACTTTAAAACAAATTGACCTGATTGAGTTTATTTGTCTAAAAAGTGTTTCTACTCAATCATAGAATCTCAATAGAGTCTCTATTTCTATTTGTTTCCGAGTTATAAGCAATTAAAGTCAAAGTAACTGATCTTCAAAATTTGCTTTAGTTTAGTAAATTGCAAAGTTAGGTGCTAAAAATCTAAATTTCTTTATATTTTTATATTACGCAATAATTAGTAAGTAAAATCCATTGTCCAAGACCTTAATCTCTCCTAGTAAGCAAAAATAGTTCCCTAAATTTGTTTGTGTTTATTCGAATTTTTACTTCCTTTACAACTTTAAAACAAATTAATCAATTTAATCTGAAGGTACTAATTTACAATTAGTTTACTTCATTTTTATAATTTATAAGTTTGATAAACTATATTATTTAAATTAGCCATTTTTTCAGGCACAGAGAAGTAGCGGGTAATATGTCTTATTCAAAAATGCAAAAAACAATGCAAAAAAATAAAAACAGCGGTAGATCAAAAACTGGTGTAAAAAAACAATATTTGCCACTTTTAAACAGCACGTCCCACGTAAAAAAAAATTATAAAGTTTTTATAAAAATTGTATAAAATGAATTGTATACAATTTGTATAAAAAATTGGTCTTATAAAAACTGTATAAAATTTTTATAAAAAAGATTGGCTTTTATAAAAAAAAAATATTTTTATTAAACTTTTAAATACATAACATACTTTAAATAGAAAAAGATTTTAAATAGAAAAAGATTTTAAATAGAAAAAGATAAATAAGAGTAATTAAGAACGTTCGAGACAAGTTATAAAATTTTTTTTACTGTATTTTATAGGTTGGAAAAAGTTTGCGTAGTGGCGATTGGTGACTTGTACCGACACTTCTACGCACGGAAAAGCTGTTGATCGTCCTTTTAAAATCGACTAACCTGCAACAAAAATATTACAAAGACACAAAGTATCTATTTTTGTAATTTAATCGATACCGAAAAATGTACTAAATCGCTAAGTTTTTAAAATCCTATAAAGAAAGGAGGACTTATCTGATCAAAAGTGCAGTCGGAGTTGAATCTTCAGGTCTCAATATTCCGGCTCTCCCCTCACCGAGACTGGCTTTCAAATTCTCAAAATCGATAATATTTCATGCTGGTCGATTCACGCAACACATATATCTAGGTTAAAAGTACAACTTCCGCGATGAATTTAGTGGTAAACTGCTTGATTAAGTAAAATACGACGGCAAATATTTCGCGCTGACGAAGCTCACGGGAATAAGACATCAAACTGAAGTTGGTTAGATGTCAAACTGAAGTTGGCTTTTTTCTCTACCGTCAAGAAAAAGTGATCATCTTGAAGTTATTTTTTTCCAAACAAACCAACTTTAGTTTGAAATCTAATCAACTTCAGTTTGATATCTTATTCCACTGAGCTTTGTGCAGCGCGAAACGTTCGCCGTTGTATTTTATTTAATCAAGCAGTTTACCACTAAATTTGTTGCGGAATTCGTACTTTTAATCTTCATAAATGCGGTGCGTGAATGGACCAGCGTGGAGCATCATTATTTTTGAGGATGTGAAAATCATACTGGATGAGGAATATCGAGACCTGAAGATTCAACTCCGACTGCACTTTTGATCAGATAAGTCCTCCTTTCTTTATAGGTTTTTAAAAACTTAGCGATTTAGTACATTTTGCGGTATCGATTAAATTACAAAAATAGATACTTTGTGTTTTTGTAATATTTTTGTTGCAGGTTAGTCAATTTTAAAAGGACGATCAACAGCTTTCCCGTGCGTAGAAGCGTCGGTACAAGTCACCAATCGCCACCACGCAAACTTTTTCCAACCTATAAAATACAGTAAAAAAAATTTTATAACTTGTCTCGAACATTCTTAATTACTCTTATTTATCTTTTTCTGTTTAAAATCTTATAACTTTAAAATTTTATAACTTATCTCGAACGTTCTTAATTACTCTTATTTATCTTTTTCTATTTAAAATCTTTTTCTATTTAAAGTATGTTATGTATTTAAAAGTTTAATAAAAATATTTTTTTTTTATAAAAGCCAATCTTTTTTATAAAAATTTTATACAGTTTTTATAAGACCAATTTTTTATACAAATTGTATACAATTCATTTTATACAATTTTTATAAAAACTTTATAATTTTTTTTTACGTGGGGTAGAATAGTATCCGTTTCTGTTGACCTTTTCAATCGGTGATAAAGAAGTATCTGTTGAAGTTCATTTAGTAGAATCATCGACTAAATGGAACCATATGATTTTGTACGATCCGCAATTACCGTGAAGGGCGTAGTTTCTGATCACTTAAGCTTTGAGGTTAACAATCGTTAGGCTATATATTGTAATTAGAAAATAAAGCTTAGCCAAATTTAATATATTTCAATAATTTAAATATTTTTCTTCAATTTACAAAAAGAAAAACATCTAATCAATTGTAAATTATAAAGAATACATTAAAAATATGTAAAACATCATGAAAACGGTAAGCGGAGCAGTTATTGATCACCTTTTTGATAGAAGGAAGTAGTTATTGATCAAATGGGACCTAATTCTTGATCAATTGAAAAATAAGTAATTTTGAAATTTTATTATTGTTATAAACGGTACAGAAGTTTTATTTAATTATATTGAATAACAAATATTTATTAAAATATAAATTACAATTAATATTTAACTTAATACAATAAATAGAAACATTTGTAATAACATATCACTTTCGCATTGCAAACATTAGATCATAATTAAATATTCTTATTTATTATCTTTGGGTCACATGCTTCTAACTTTATTTTCTTCTTTCATTAACAATAGAAACATTTGGTTTTAAGCTTTATTTACTTTGGCTCTTTTTATTTATTTTTTTCTCTTTAGCTTTAATCTTTAATGCTCTTGCCTTTTTCTTTTCTTCGTCTTTTTCCTGTTTAATTTTGATTTTTTTTATTCTTTCATTTCTTTTGAACTCTTTTTCTTCGATTAGTTTCTTCTTATTATTCACAAGTTCTTGATGATAATTAATCCAATTTTCAGAAGTAGTTACAGCTGGCAATAAGACTTTCTTTTTACGTTTTCTCTCATCTTTTTTCTCTTCTGGCCAAAATAAGCATTGCTTAAAAGACAATGGTATATTCTGTTTATCTAAAATAAATTGATAATTGTTAATTTAATTTACCTGCTATATGAATACGCATTTTGTAAAATAAACAATATTTACCTTTACAATTTTTGTTTGTTATATCCTTGAAAGGCGATGTTTGTCTATTATCTTGTTGAGTCAAACATGGTGACTCTTCTGAAATTTCATCAAGCGATTCTTCAACAATTTTAGTCGATATTTCCAAAGTTTCATTTTTTGAAAGTGATATTGTTTGATTCTTAGTCACTAATGATTCTACATCAACAGCAGACGATACCCCTAATGAACTAAATTGACTTTGAATCGATGAATCATCTAATGCTGTTTGGTCAGTTCGTTCAGTTTTATCGTCGGTAAAATTTAGTGTTTGTTCGATGCTACCATCTTCATGGACTACCCAACATGTACTACTGTCTATAGGTATTTCAATAGAAAAATCGGTAACTTGTTTATTGATACTTAAATCTAAAACTTCGTCACTTAAGATTAAATTATTATTATTAATTGGCAAAGAATTTTCAGTATTCAGCACGCTACACTCTTGAACATCTAAAGTTTTGTCAATTTCCTAAGAAAAATTAATTAAATGAAACATAACATTAAGTATACCATCGCAAGAGTCGGAAAATATACTGTTATTACAAACATAAAATTATAAAATACAAATTAAAAAATTAAAAAATGATATACATAAATATATAATTAAAGTACCGTCACACTATCAGGATCTTGGTTAACGTTATGATGTAAATTTTCTGATCCATGTGACAAATCTAACCAAAGGTAAAAAAGGGCTTCGAGATTTGATGCTCCATTCCAGAAACGAGATGATGCAGCCTCTTTGAATAGCTTGAGATTTTCTGATGTAATTCTTTGTTCGACCATATGCAGTGCAGTGTATGCAATCTCGTCATTTTCTGAACGTTCAACAACTTTAATCGGTTCTTTATTTTGTTGAATAAGTTTAGAATAATCAATTATATTTGGATTAAAAGGATGTAATCCTGTACACTTAAAACCGTTTTTCAAAATTTTCGCAGAGTCAAGCATGTCCAGTGCTTCTTTAAATAATGGAGCAAAATTACATTTGCTGACTGAGACCCCATAATTTTCCATCCTATATCGTAATACAACTTTACTCCAACTTACTTTTAATGGTCGAAAAAACGCTACATCCATAGGTTGAAGTAAATGGGTAGCGTTTGGGTAAAGAGAAATCAATTCGATTTGGTGATCTTTACAAAAATTACTTAAAGGTAGTGTTAAATGACTAGAATGACCATCAACAAACAGTATAACAGGGAATGGAATTTCGTTGCTGACGCACCATGGGTAGAAAGTTCCTGTAAAATATAATTTTATAAACACTAATTATAAATAAACAGATAATGCAAATGGATACATTTAATCATATTTAATATATTTCTAAGTCAATAAATCATTCAACTAAAATTCTAATTGTAAGAAAAAATCATATTTAAAGATGCTATTGTTAAAAATTGTTTTTTTTTGTTCAAAGAGTAATTTAATTGAATTAAAAATTTATTGGTGAAAAGTTCAACGAACAAGTTAATTTTAAGAAATAAATGGTTTTGAAACATTTTCTAATAATAAATAAAGAAAATAAATGCTTAAAAAGCTTTTTTAGCTTCAAATATATTTGTTCGAAGAGGTATTTATCAGTCCATCATAAGTATCACATTTAAATATACATATTGTTAATTATTCTTTTTTGTACGAAGGGCAATTTCAGTGAAATAAAAATTTATTGGTGACAAGTTCATCGAACAAGTTAATTTTAATAAATAAATGTATTTGAAACATTTCCCAATAATAAACAAAGGAAATAAATAATTAAAAAGCTTTTTTGGCTTCAAATATATTTGTTCGAAGAGATTTTCATCAATTTATCACAAATAAAAATTTCTAAAATTTTAATAAATTAATATATACTCAGCTTACCTGTAATATACTCATAGAAAGTTTCTTTAGTCATCCAGCCTTTCTTACACCTACCTAAAGCCCAGCCTGCTGGTGCAGAAGCTGCTATAGATTTAGGTATCCTTTCATAAGGATAAAGAATCAGTGGTGGTGATAACTGCCCTTCAGCGTTACCTGTGACTAATCCAGTAAGGCATTCTTTTTCATCGCCAGTGATTCTTGTGTATGCTACTTTTTGTTCCTTTGACACCAGTACTTTTTTAGGCTTAGGATTCAATAAAAATGACGATTCATCACAATTAAATATGCTTGAACCTGGCAGATCCCAAAGATTATTTTCAGTAAGGTATGCTTTGATTTCTTCAAACCAGATACGGATATTCTCCTCTGAAACTGCAGCTCGTCGACGAGATATATTTTGAGCCATTTTTGTAGAAAGTTCTGCATGACGATTAAGAAATGCCTTATACCAATGCTTGGAGGGTCTGCCATTAGTAAATGGCACATTTTTTTCAAGTTTTTGTACCAGTTTTTGTACACTATCTAATAATTGATCTTTTGTAACACAAAATCCTGTTTTGCTCAAGTGCAGAATCCAGCTTACCAAAATGTTTTCTTCTTCATCTGTCAAAACGGTGCTTGGACCTGGCCTGGTCTCAATAGGATAAAGGCCTTTTATTTTTGTCCAAAGTGTTGAAAATGGTATATTATAGGTTTTGCTGGCAGCTCGTATACTTAACTTTTTCTTCTTAACATCATCTAAAGCTTTAATTAAATCATTTTTATCATATTGTTTATTTACTTTTACTTTTTTCAGAGATGATGCCATAGTTATAAGTAATCCATATGTACTGAAACAAATAGTTAGATAATTTTTAATAGTTTTATTTAATAAGTAAATATACAATAAGCTGTTTCATAATTTTTAATAATAAGTATGGTTAGGTATATTAATTACCTTGTTTATAAATTGCACTATGCACACGTATAACCTCAAATTTTTACAAAACTTTACTATGTATACATTGTCATTTTGTGACTTAAACCTTTGATCATTAATTGCTCACTTTATAAATTAATATTCTATTTTGAATATACATAATAATGCTACTTGCAATTAATGTTGTAAAGACTAAATAATCGTGAAAGAAAATAATAGCGAAGTAACCTATTCTTTGATCACGTTGATTAAGTATTGCGACTGTAATAATAAAGCGGACCCAATTATTAATCACTCTCATTTCTAATGATAAATATAAATTGTTAATAATATTGTAATTTAATAGTAATTCCATACTATTAATTAATAAAAATATACAAAATTACCTTGCAATGACGAAGTACGACGTAGAAGTAACTAAGAACCACGAGGAGTACTTATTACACTTAGTAGTAAGAAAATGGCGTTGATGCGATCACATTGAAAATTAAATAGAAAATAAATTTTTTTTTCTATTCTTAAAAACTAAATTAAGTAGGTATTTAAATTAAATATATTAATCAATAATTACTAATTATTCAGTAATTTTTTGATAACGATTTTTTATATTTCTTGTTTATTAAAATAAAATAAAAGAGAAATTGATCAAAAATAGGGGTCTGATCAGGAACTACGTCCTCCACGGTACTATTTAAAAATTGCATTTAAATAGTTTATTTTTATATAAAATAGCAATAATTAGTATGAAATATATAAACTAATAAGTTTAATGTTATAAAAAATCGTTTTATTGCTATTTTTCGTCATTTTTACACCAAATTCTTATCATTTTCATCTCTTAGCCGTCATTTAGAGAACAACGTTACCTGGCACTTACCATATGGAGGTAGATGAATTCAAGTGCCTTTTTATTGTTTTTTGTTTTTTTCTATTTTAAAAATTGTTTTTGTTTATTTTGTTTTTTTTATTTTAAAAACTGTTTTTGTTTATTTTGTTTTTTTTATTTTTTTTTGTTTTTTAAGATTTTTTTTCTGATTTACTATTGTAAAAACTTTCTTTTACAGTTTATATTTTTGGGTGATCATTTTCTTGTATGCAAATCTTACAAATACAGTTGTCGCAAGTTTTATAAAAGATGTATGTTCTAATTGAACAGAATGAACACTTTTTCATTTTTTCATGTCTAAGGACCTCATGATGTTTCCTTTCAGATGATTTTTCTTTTCCAAGATAATGCTTTGAAATAGCCATCATGAAGCTAATGCACTTGATGTTTTTTCCGCCTTTTGTGGACATAATTTGAAATCACTACAGCATTTGCAATAGCCGATAAAATTAGCCTAATGAAAACGATCCATGTCCATTTCTATGATCGTATACATGGTATAACATAATTACAACTGCCATCGTACACATCCACTTCACCCATAAACTTATTGTACAATTGAACAGCATTTGGGAAACTTCCATCTACTTTTTCTTTTTTCTCTTTGCTTCTTCTTTTAGCAACAAACGAGGGTGTCACTCCAGCGGCAGTAGAAACCATCGACACTTCTTATGAATCAACAAGAGTAATATAATTTATTCCACTGCCTTTTTCGTGTTTTACAGCGAACGTACCCCTAGGAGATTTCTTTGGAATAACATTTTTTTCCTTTACTCTATTGTCTCTAATAGTACCAGTAGAACGCAACCCTAATTTTTTTAAATGTAAAACAAGATCGAAGCTTGTAAAAAGATTATCCACATAAAGGTGATACAAAGGTATTTTTTTAACACCAACGTTAAAAAAAAATTGTCTAATAAACTTACAAGGGAAGTACATGACCTCCGGGAAACGGATCTCATCCTAACTTTGGTATGTCTTTTATAATATAAAAATATGAAGAAAGCCAAGTTATTTCTTGCCAATGGCCACTTTTACGGAAGTTATTCGACATCCAATAATAATAGCAGTAAAAATTACTTCTAATTCGGTCGCTTATAACTCGGAAACAAATAAAGATAAACAATCGAACCAAAAACCAGAAAAAAGTTGAATTCAAGTAGATATGGTTTGAAAAAAAAGGAGCTCAAATTGCTTAATTTGAAGCAAAGTTATGAAGAAAATAAGAAATTGAAGACTATTAGGGCAAAAGAAATAATAAATTTTTTATATTAAATTTTGGCCTAATAGTCTTCAATTTCTTATTTTCTTCATAACTTTGCTTCAAATTAAGCAATTTGAGCTTCTTTTTTTTCAAACCATATCTACTTGAACTCAACTTTCTTCTGGTTTTTGGTTCGATTGTTTATCTTTATTTGTTTCCGAGTTATAAGCGTCCGAATTAGAAGTAATTTTTACTGCTATTATTATTGGATGTCGAATAACTTCCGTAAAAGTGGCCATTGGCAAGAGATAACTTGGCTTTCTTCATATTTTTATATTATAAAAGACATACCAAAGTTAGGATGAGATCCGTTTCCCGGAGGTCATGTACTTCCCTTGTTAGTACTACACGAGATACCAATGAGCATTTTTGGATAGTTTGTTCACTCCCACATCCGAATTTTTTCCGCAGTACAAGTCAAAATCTAGCAAATATCCGTCAGGAGTACAGAGACCCCAAAATTTGAGACCAAATCTAATGGGTTTTCCCTTTATAAACTGTTTCAAGACAGACCTGCCAAAAAATTTGGCCATCATTTCATCTACTGACATGGCTCCTTGAAAATACCCAAATTGCTGTATGTTCCTTCGAAACAAATTTATGAGTTTGCGTACACGCCAAGCTCTGTCATTGACATTCTCATCTTCTAGCTTAGAATATTTGAGATTAGACTTTATGTTTTGAAACTTATTTCGAGTCATAGCTTCTTTGATTGGTGCAAAGGATAAGTAAGCATCAGTTGACCAATAATGTTTATATGATTTTCTAGGATTGAACGCAGACGCAATAAGAATTCCTATAAAACTATTAAAATCTTCTAGAGTTATATCACAAATATTTTGTTTTGTAGACTCGATTATATAATTTTTTATATCATAAAAAAAAGAGTCTCAAATAACTCAACACAGTTCATATTCTGTAATTTCTTTTTTACATTTTCTTTCATAAGACTCGAATTTTCAACATTAAGTGAGTATAATTGTTCTCCTTCTATCCATTCAAAAACATATTTCTCTTCTATAGGAGAGATTGCTTCTCTCTATACATCTTTGAAGCTTGAACATAAGTTGTTTTTGGAGTAATTTCTTTTGAAAATTCTGACTCAGAGTCGCCAGAGTCATCAGCACCAGAATCATTAGGGTCAGGTAAAAGTAAAGATTCTTCATCTTCATCACCTGAACATAAGTGTTCGCAATTTTACTCTGAATCGGAAAATAATCTTCTACGTTTTGATGCCATTAATAAAAGTTGTAACAATGAGACTCATTTGCTACAAATTAAAAAAAAGGAACGGGCGTCAGGTCTTGAACCCGAGCCCCTTCGGATCCGAAGGCGTTCACGCTACCACTGCGCTACGCCCGCAATTGGTCGTAGCTGTACTTTTCCATGTCTTCTGCCTACCGATACGCGCGCCATATGCCAAGTGCCGATTCTTGCGCTGGCCGCGTCGGTACTACAGAGCCCTAAGTGACGAGGATCTGTACTCATATACAGATCCACCACGTCACAAAGTATTATTAAAATTATAATTACGAATGTTATTGTCTGTCAAGATTGTGTCAATAAAATCATCTCTCGCTAGATTCAACTGTTGAATCTTCCAAAACTATGGAACTAATGATAAATTTTCAGTATAATCAGTACCTGCGTAAAAATATAAACTATTGCCACTATATTGCAGAGCAATGGGCAATAGTTATTGCAAACATATTGCCAATATGTTGCCGCGACAATTGGCATTGTATTGCCAACATACCGCCAAACAGCATCCTCCCATATCTTTGCCAAATATTGGCAATAGTTACTATTTTATCATTTGTAAACTATTGCCAATAGATTGGCCATAGTTCATAAATGTAAAAAAATAAAAAAAAAATATTAGCTTGCCGCGGGATTTGAACCTTCGATCTTTAGATCAGAACGCTGGCTCTTTACCAATGAGTCATTTTGCTATTTTGTTATTAAGAGTTAATTTCAGGCTATAAAGAACAGTTGAAAGTGTGGTTAAAAAATTTCTAAGACCAAAATTTTATGAATTCAACTGTTCTTTATAGCCTGAAATTAACTCTTAATCCCGAGTAGAAATGATTTCCAGGCAAAAAGTAGGCCCTGTTCAGGTACCTGACGAATATTAAAAGGCCCTGAACAGGTGCCTGTAAAGGACCTTTAAAAAATGTAATGGGGTGGAGATCAGGGCCTGTTTTATGTAATACTATTTTGTGGGTATGTTCAGGTGATATTAAGGCACTGAATTAGTAGTAAAAACTAAATCTGAATGTATTTGTTATTTTACATTTGTTTTTAATTGTTAACCTTTAGAGGACGGGGATTTTCTGGTTCAAAAAAGCTTCTTTTTTCAATAAAATTAATGTCTAAAAACATCGAATCACTTTTAACCTTTACAGGACGGGGATTTGGGTTTACTGTTTTCTCTCACTTTTCTATAGAAATCGAGTTTATGTGTTGTCTTACATCTCAAAACTAACACGTGTAAAGGGTCGATCATGGGCATGGCCCGTATAGGTTAATAGGTTAAAAAAACGTTATCTTACATGTGTAACAGCTTTGTAATCTTAAAAACCACAAAATATACTAATATAAAGTTATAAATATAAGGTTAATTAGGCGTGCGTACATGCGTGTGTGTGTGTGTGTGTGTGTGTGTGTGTGCGTGTGTGTGCGTATAGGTTTTGTAAATAGAATAAAATGCATTTTAAGACATTAATATTTATTAAACATAAATATTATAGATAATATAATTAAAATATATGGTTTAACATAATTTCCAAATAATTACAACAATCTTAATATAATATAATATTAATAACTTTGCACTTTTTTTATACAATACAAAATTAAATCTTTTCACATATTTAAAGCAATATAATACTGCATAAACTTTTATATTATTAAAGTGTTTTTTTAAACTTTCACTATTTATATATTGTATTTTCCTTTTCAATCGGTACTTTCGAACTCTTAGTAAACTAAGCTTCTGAGTATAATCAATTTTTTTACTCATTTTATATTTATAAAAAACTCTTGATAAAATTCTAACCTGAAAATTTATATACAATACTATATAATTTGTAGATACTATTACTAACCTCACATTCGAACTACCAAAATTGACTTTTACTATAACGTCACATCCGAACTAACAAAATTAGGCCCTGACTTAAATTCCATTACATTCGTATCCCGGCCCTTAACAGGCGGCCTTTTCAGGCCCTGTTTTCTAATTCAGGCGGCCTGGCTAGCATTTCTACTCGGGATAACAAAATAGCAAAATGGCTCATTGGTAAAGAGCCAGCATTCGGATCTAAAGATCGAAGGTTCAAATCCCGCGGGTGGCTAATATTTTTTTTATTTTATTTTTTTAAATTTATGAGGTATGGCCAACATATTGGCAATAGTTTACAAATGATAAAATAGTAAATTGCCAATATTTGGCAAAGATATGGGAGGATGCTGTTTGGCGGTACGCTGGCAATACATTGCCAATTGTCGCGGCAACATATTGGCAATATGTTTGCAATAGCTATTGTCCATTGCTCGGCAATATAGTGGCAATAGTTTATATTTTTACGCGGGTTCATATAAAATTTGTTAAAATGTTTAGCTTATTTAAAGAGATGTGTAAGTAAAAAAATTAAATCTCTTTTGTAAATAACAATGAATATGCTTTTTTTAATCTCTGTAACATTCTCCTACTTGTTTGGAATTGTATGTGTGAATTTTTTTAAAATTTCTTATTTCTCTAAATGATTTAGATATTGGCGCAGCCGCAAAGATTTATTATATATAACTAATCATTACCCACAAAAAGTGATTACTAAGTTTTAATTAATTTTTCACCCATGAAATTTTGTATGTTATTAGTTCAATAATTGTTAAAAATATGTGTTTTTAAACGAAGATCCCTGTAATTTGTCTTTTTTGAAAACTAATTTAATTATGAATAATAAATAATAAAGTCATATTGAAAATATATAATTTTATAAGATTATTGTTGCTTATTTATTATTTGCATGTAAAATTAAGAAGTTAAAATAAAGGAGAAAATTTGTACAATATTCTTCGTGGTTTCAAGATACTTATAAAAGTCAAATACTGTGTCCTATTTTTACAAATATTAAAGAGCTACTTTAAGGTACGTACATATAACGCATAGCGAAACAAATAATTTAAAAATATAACTTATTAATGTGAAAAAACCAAAGCTCTTATAATCAATTTTTATTGATTGTTGATTTATTAATATCAAAATTCTTAATCCCTTTAAAAAGTTTTTATTATAACGACACCTGATGGTATTTATATTATTGTTAAGTATATAAATCTGCTATACCGACTTAAATTAAATAATAAAATTTTAAATTTGAAATAAAATGAATTTATCGTTCGGTGATATTTATATGTGTAAATTATATAATATCGGTCTCTCCGAACTAAATGCTTTATTTTAGATTAAAGCAGGCCTATCGTACTCTTTGTCCACTATGGCTGGTGGAATTTCCCAGAGTACGGCCTTTTAAAATAATTAAAGGCGTTTCGTCCTCGATCTCCAGCTTGGACTCCTCAGTAAGGAACTGGAGATCTTACCTTAGACGTCTGTCGCAAGATGAACCGCGACGCCAGCTAGATGTTCTGCGGCTATATATATAGAAAAGAGACGACGATCTCTCCAACGAGTGTAGATTAAAAACATTAACCAAATAGAACTATCAGAATGCCTATAAGTTTAGTGAACGACCCCAAAACAGTGTCTGAACCTACTTGCCGTAAACTTTATTTTTGAGTTTTCATTGGATTGGGCTGAAATTTTGAAGAATGCTTTAAATTAATTGTCTGAAAGTAAGTGGAACAAAATTATAAAAACATAAATTTAATATTGTGAAACAAGGAGAAATTTGATTTTTATACCACTTTCTTAGCAAAGTTTTTGCTTGTTAAGACGTTTTTTCATATTTCTGATAATATCTTAATTTATCTATATCTTAATTTCTAATAATTAATTTAGAGAAGCTTTCCTCAAAATTTCAGCCCAATCCGATGAAACTTAAAAAAAAAGCTTATAGCAAATGAGTATGGACATCTGATTTTGAGTCCTTCACTGAAACAAAGATTCTGATGGTTCTATTTGGTCAATTTTCTTAAACTTTCAAAGTGTTTATAAAAACAATATCTTCATTTATGTATATTAATATACTGTTTATTACTACCATAAATTAAATTTTTAATTGAAATTTTTAATTTGTAAAAATTTTATAGCTGAAACAGTGTCAAAAATCTTTCTGATATAATAACACTCGAAACTTTTAATTAAAATATTTTAAGAATTTGAGTTGGAACCTTCTTGCTCTAAGGCAACGAAATGTTTAATCAATTATTCACAATAATATTTATTAATTTTTTGATCGGAAAAAGAATTGTATTACATTGCTTTATTAGATTAAATATAATTTATATAGTCTGTTCAAGTGAGCGATATCGTACAGTTTTTTAATTAAATTGAAATTAATGTAAAAAATACATTTTAAAAATGTTTGGTTTAAGAAATAATTGTATAGACATTTCTTTTCTGCTATAATTTGTAATTGAATGTTTTAATCATCCTGTTGTTTGTTTTTACAAATTACATTAATGTTTTTCTACCTATTGTACACCATTTTTTAAATTTAATGAAATAATTTACTTAGATAAAAGACAGAAGGGATTTTAAAAATATTTAAAAATACATTCAAAAATTTACAGGAATTTACAGGAATTTATAAAAATAAAAAAAATATACAGTAAACTATTTCCATAATGTTACGTTTACCAAATAAATGAATGTTTAAAAATCGTTATAGTAGACTATTAACAATACAGTAAACAATATGATAGTTTTAAGAACAACGAAAATTTTAACGTTCGCTACAGGTTTATATATATTATAGTATAATGTATATATATTATAGTAGAAATATGCATTTCACAATAAACTTTTTAACTAATATATGGTATGAATAATAATTCTTTTTAAATACTTTATATTTTTGTTTTGTGCATTTCATTAAATGTATATAATCTTAAAAGATATCTTTTAAAATTCTTTTTACTACTATATAAAATTTTTATTAACAATATTGCTTCCTGTTTAATATATATTTTGTTTTTCCTTTTCATCGAAAGAATTCTTTTCAAAGACTTATTGAACCTTATACAAATATTATCTTGTTATAATAATATAAGTTTCTATCAAGAGGAATTTTTTATAACTCTTTTATTATACGCATGCAAAAAAATTCGCGGACAATCGTAAATAAGTAATAAAAAGAAGTCTTATAGATGCTATAATTAATAATTATTTAAAATCTTGCTAAAAAAATTTAAAAAGGAAGTCTTTTAGAATTCTTTTGCAATTCTTTAAGAATCTTCAGTGTTCATTGCAAGGTCTTTAGGACTCGTGCACCTAATAGCTAAATCGCGGAGGGCGGCGCTCGTTACCGGTATATAGAAGTAAATTGCGAGTCACGCATGAGACGAGATATAATAAAATCACAGGAATCGTGAGAAGTGAGCCAGTACGGTAAGAGCCGGCAAATTGTCTGTATACCGGCTCTCTTCGAGCCGGGACGCGCGCACCTCTTATCGCGTACACGTTATCGGCATTCCAAGTGTAAACGGTCCCAGCAGCACGTGGATTACCGAGTCGGTGTATCTCAAATTACCTATCTGCGATGCGGAGTATATTTTGAATGACGCACACGAATTCGTCTAGAATGTAGAAAATCCTTCAGTTTGAACTTTCTACCAAGGAAATTTCGAGTTTGTGCAGTAAGGAGGTGCTAGACTATAATCGTTACTTGTGTAAATATTCACACATACACATGTGTGCACTTGTCAAGCTTTTGTCGACAATTGGTACAATATACGAGACAAATATATAAAAGAAAGACAAGTAAGGCGAGTACGGATCTGAATGAAGCTATGTGTAACACGGCAACGTATATTTTTCTACTGATCGCTCGAGTATCCTTTGCCTATTGCCTTGAAACTGCTTCTGCTGTCCCAAACCAAACCAGTATGACGAGTATCGTTCCCATAATTCACCCAATTCCTATGGTAAGCATTTTCACGGAGTTATTTAATCGATTATCATGTACATTATAAGATAATGCATCATTTTCTATATAATCGCATATAAAAAATTTTTCTCTTATAGAAGTTATGGATGGCGTGTTAATATAGTGAAAATATTCTTTGTCACAAATATTCACTTCTCCCAGAGCATGAATTCAATCTTCTCTATAAATACAAGGAATATTCTTATTTCTCCCCATAAGCACAATCCAAAAAAGAAATCTAAAAGGGATTTGAGGGAAGAGAAAAAAATTACTAATTTATAGTAATTCTGGATATAACTGTAAAAAGTACAATTGGTGAAATGATTTTATTAGAGACTATTTACATTTAATTAATACAAAATATTTTATTTATACATGAATTAATTACTAAAAACCTATGTATTGATTTGAAGGCGGAATTAACATACGAATACTAAGATAAATATACAGTAAACTATTTCCATAATGTTACGTTTACCAAATAAATGAATGTTTAAAAATCGTTATAGTAGACTATTAACAATACAGTAAACAATATGATAGTTTTAAGAACAACGAAAATTTTAACGTTCGCTACAGGTTTATATATATTATAGTATAATGTATATATATTATAGTAGAAATATGCATTTCACAATAAACTTTTTAACTAATATATGGTATGAATAATAATTCTTTTTAAATACTTTATATTTTTGTTTTGTGCATTTCATTAAATGTATATAATCTTAAAAGATATCTTTTAAAATTCTTTTTACTACTATATAAAATTTTTATTAACAATATTGCTTCCTGTTTAATATATATTTTGTTTTTCCTTTTCATCGAAAGAATTCTTTTCAAAGACTTATTGAACCTTATACAAATATTATCTTGTTATAATAATATAAGTTTCTATCAAGAGGAATTTTTTATAACTCTTTTATTATACGCATGCAAAAAAATTCGCGGACAATCGTAAATAAGTAATAAAAAGAAGTCTTATAGATGCTATAATTAATAATTATTAAAATCTTGCTAAAAAAATTTAAAAAGGAAGTCTTTTTAGAATTCTTTTGCAATTCTTTAAGAATCTTCAGTGTTCATTGCAAGGTCTTTAGGACTCGTGCACCTAATAGCTAAATCGCGGAGGGCGGCGCTCGGTTACCGGTATATAGAAGTAATTGCGAGTCACGCATGAGACGAGATATAATAAAATCACAGGAATCGTGAGAAGTGAGCCAGTACGGTAAGAGCCGGCAAATTGTCTGTATACCGGCTCTCTTCGAGCCGGGACGCGCGCACCTCTTATCGCGTACACGTTATCGGCATTCCAAGTGTAAACGGTCCCAGCAGCACGTGGATTACGAGTCGGTGTATCTCAAATTACCTATCTGCGATGCGATATATTTTGAATGACGCACACGAATTCGTCTAGAATGTAGAAAATCCTTCAGTTTGAACTTTCTACCAAGGAAATTTCGAGGTTGTGCAGTAAGGAGGTGCTAGACTATAATCGTTACTTGTGTAAATATTCACACATACACATGTGTGCACTTGTCAAGCTTTTGTCGACAATTGGTACAATATACGAGACAAATATATAAAAGAAAGACAAGTAAGGCGAGTACGGATCTGAATGAAGCTATGTGTAACACGGCAACGTATATTTTTCTACTGATCGCTCGAGTATCCTTTGCCTATTGCCTTGAAACTGCTTCTGCTGTCCCAAACCAAACCAGTATGACGAGTATCGTTCCCATAATTCACCCAATTCCTATGGTAAGCATTTTCACGGAGTTATTTAATCGATTATCATGTACATTATAAGATAATGCATCATTTTCTATATAATCGCATATAAAAAATTTTTCTCTTATAGAAGTTATGGATGGCGTGTTAATAATAGTTGAAAATATTCTTTTGTCACAAATATTCACTTCTCCCAGAGCATGAATTCAATCTTCTCTATAAATACAAGGAATATTCTTTATTTCTCCCCATAAGCAACAATCCAAAAAAGAAATCTAAAAGGGATTTGAGGGAAGAGAAAAAAATTACTATTTTATAGTAATTCTGGATATAACTTAAAAGTACCAATTGTGAAATGATTTTATTAGAGACATATTTACATTTAATTAATACAAAATATTTTATTTATACATGAAGAATTAATATACTAAATAAATCACTATGTTATTGAGTAATTGAAAGGCGGAATTAACAAATGACGAAATTACTATTAGTAAATTTTTTTAAAAAACATAGTAAATTATCATTTGTCAAGTCTATCTCGCGATTACTCACTGAAATAGTAATATTCACTGTAGAACATTTGTCCTCTGTGTAATATGATATATTTACAATACTTGTTTTTAAGGAGATGTAGGACTCGGAGTATGGGTATTCCTTATTTATATATATATATATATATATATATATATATATAAACAACAAATTATTTTTTGGAAAAATTCGTGTATAATGTTAATTAGGTTTTAAAGTTCTTGTTCTTTACTAAAAATTACTGACTAAAATTTGTTTTAGTGATTGCCGTTAGATATGCAGTTAATTAAATTATTTTGATACATATATAGTAGTTTTTACTAATTCTTTTTTTTACTAATAACCTATTCATGCTCATAATATATTTTTGCATTTATACGTTTTATTTGTATTTTATTATATTGTTTTTATAAGTACAGTTATTGTAATTTTACTTAAATGTGACAATTTAGTTGTTCTGGGGAATAGGCTATTATTGTATTGTCGTTACTTTAATCGCATTATTAATTATAATCGAATTATTGAATAATTGAGATCAGTATATAATCTTCTATTATATTATACAGCAGTTAACACGCGGCCGCTGTCGATCGTCTAACTTATGCACATCAACCCCTGGCAGAAGTTTCCTTTGTAAAAAAATTGAAAAAAAGTGTACATTATTGCAAAATCACATAAAGAAAGTGTAAGCAAATAGTAATAATCTAAACTATCGTAAAATATCGTAAAAAAGCAAAAAATATATTAATATTTATAAACAATTGTGATAATATGTAAATATTAATATTGAGTGTCTGAATTTGGAAAAAAATTACGAACATTTTTTTTGATAATTATTGCTTTTTTTAGTATTTCATAATTTTTTACACATTTACACTTTTTCGGTTAAATATTAATTTTACAATTAATAACATTTATAGAAGTACGTGATAAAAAAGAAAATTTTATATTTATAAATTCTATATTACTTACAAGAAGGGGTTTCACCTTCCGGGAAACAGATTTTGTTGCAACTTTGAGAGCTATTTTCTGGTACCCAAATTTGAAAGAATTCATATGAAATTCAATCTCATAGGCTGTTTCACAACAATTATACGTAGTTATCGAAACATCGTGAAAAAAATATGTTTAAATTTAATTGCCAATAACTCGGAAAGAAATAGACGCACATACTCAAACTCAAATCCATTAAACAGTTGAGATCAAGTAGACATAGTTTAAAAAAAAAGAAGCTCAAATATTTCAATTTGGATAAAAGTTATGGAAAAAAATAAGAATTAGATATAATTTTAACGAAAATTTAGTATTAAAATTTGATAGACCATTTAGGCAAATATTTCGTCTAATTCTTATTTTTTCCATAACTTTTATCCAAATTGAGATATTTGAGCTTCTTTTTTTAAACTATGTCTACTTGATCTCAACTGTTAAATGGATTTGAGTTTGAGTATGTGCGTCTATTTCTTTCCGAGTTCACAATTTTCGTTAACTGCGTATAATTTTCGTCAAACAGCCTATGAGACTGAATTTCATATGAATTCTTTCATATTTGGGTACCAGAAAACAGCTCTCAAAGTTGCAACGAAATCCGTTTCCTGGAAAGTGGAACCCCTCCTTGTTAGATAATAAATAGTTATTATATAAATGCGTGCTAATTTATATAAAAAATTGGAAATGAATATATATACTAGGGGGGCTTCGCCCCCCTGCGCGCTTCGCGCGCCAACCCCCTATTTTTAATTTCGAAAAAGGTTTTTCGTAATTAATTTATTTAAAATAATGTTTTAAATTGTATTATTTTTTCACTACCATGGACACCTTAGAAATTAAACAGATTCACACAACACCTTGGAGGTACTGTTATAGTGCATTGGGTTTTATACCAAAAATTTAATTTTTTTTTAAATACGATTATAATTAATAAATAAAAGTTTTTACTAAAATTTAGTGTAATGAAATCAGATTAAAAATAATAAAAAAAATAGAGACATATTAAATGTTAACTGTAAATTTTAAACTATATGAATTCTTATAAAGCTTAAATTTATATTTAATAATTATAATTGTTAATGAAAAATTAAGTTACCAAAAATAGTAAAGTGCATATACTTACTAAATTGTAGTATTTAGTAACAACTTATTAAAATTTTGGATTATTATTCTAAACGGTTGTAAATAGAACTTCACCTCCTAAAATTAATTTATTAAATGACGAACGATCATCGCCAAAAGTTCTATGTCAATAATATTTTGTACTTTTAGAGTAATAAAACTTTTTTTAAATAAATAAATTTTTGTATTAATTTTAAAGAACTATTTATGACATTTTAGTGGCATATATATAAAAACCTGTTTCTTCCATTTCTCCCTTAATTCGTAATTTGCACCCTCTTTCAAAATTTGCGTTAATTAATTCATAATTATATCCAATTTATTTTTCCTTTACATCAGAGCCCAAATATTTATTTTGATTATTATAAACACTTTTCTTTTGCCATTACTGTTTATAATAGAATTATCTTAAAAGTACAATAAATGTATTTAATTTTAACCCATTATATATATCATATACATATTTGGAAAAATGTATGTTATACTTGATTAATATTTATTTTATCTTCAAACAATTTTGCATCTGTATTTAAAGCATTACATTGAATTTTAGATCTGTTATTATTATTGAGTATACATTTAAAAATTTTATGAGTTTTATCAAGAATGAGTAAACTAATACACATTCTTTCAAGTTATGTTCACAACTTTTTTTTGCGCACGGAAAAAATACATATATTATGTATTCTTGAAAAAACAATTTTATATATATAATATATATATATATATATATATATATATATATATATATATATATATATATATATATATATATATATATATATATATATATATATATATATATATATATATATATATATATATATATATATATAAACAACAAATTATTTTTTGGAAAAATTCGTGTATAATGTTAATTAGGTTTTAAAGTTCTTGTTCTTTACTAAAAATTACTGACTAAAATTTGTTTTAGTGATTGCCGTTAGATATGCAGTTAATTAAATTATTTTGATACATATATAGTAGTTTTTACTAATTCTTTTTTTTACTAATAACCTATTCATGCTCATAATATATTTTTGCATTTATACGTTTTATTTGTATTTTATTATATTGTTTTTATAAGTACAGTTATTGTAATTTTACTTAAATGTGACAATTTAGTTGTTCTGGGGAATAGGCTATTATTGTATTGTCGTTACTTTAATCGCATTATTAATTATAATCGAATTATTGAATAATTGAGATCAGTATATAATCTTCTATTATATTATACAGCAGTTAACACGCGGCCGCTGTCGATCGTCTAACTTATGCACATCAACCCCTGGCAGAAGTTTCCTTTGTAAAAAAATTGAAAAAAAGTGTACATTATTGCAAAATCACATAAAGAAAGTGTAAGCAAATAGTAATAATCTAAACTATCGTAAAATATCGTAAAAAAGCAAAAAATATATTAATATTTATAAACAATTGTGATAATATGTAAATATTAATATTGAGTGTCTGAATTTGGAAAAAAATTACGAACATTTTTTTTTGATAATTATTGCTTTTTTTTAGTATTTCATAATTTTTTACACATTTACACTTTTTCGGTTAAATATTAATTTTACAATTAATAACATTTATAGAAGTACGTGATAAAAAAGAAAATTTTATATTTATAAATTCTATATTACTTACAAGAAGGGGTTTCACCTTCCGGGAAACAGATTTTGTTGCAACTTTGAGAGCTATTTTCTGGTACCCAAATTTGAAAGAATTCATATGAAATTCAATCTCATAGGCTGTTTCACAACAATTATACGTAGTTATCGAAACATCGTGAAAAAAATATGTTTAAATTTAATTGCCAATAACTCGGAAAGAAATAGACGCACATACTCAAACTCAAATCCATTAAACAGTTGAGATCAAGTAGACATAGTTTAAAAAAAAGAAGCTCAAATATTTCAATTTGGATAAAAGTTATGGAAAAAATAAGAATTAGATATAATTTTAACGAAAATTTAGTATTAAAATTTGATAGACCATTTAGGCAAATATTTCGTCTAATTCTTATTTTTTCCATAACTTTTATCCAAATTGAGATATTTGAGCTTCTTTTTTTTAAACTATGTCTACTTGATCTCAACTGTTAAATGGATTTGAGTTTGAGTATGTGCGTCTATTTCTTTCCGAGTTCACAATTTTCGTTAACTGCGTATAATTTTCGTCAAACAGCCTATGAGACTGAATTTCATATGAATTCTTTCATATTTGGGTACCAGAAAACAGCTCTCAAAGTTGCAACGAAATCCGTTTCCTGGAAAGTGGAACCCCTCCTTGTTAGATAATAAATAGTTATTATATAAATGCGTGCTAATTTATATAAAAAATTGGAAATGAATATATATACTAGGGGGCTTCGCCCCCCTGCGCGCTTCGCGCGCCAACCCCCTATTTTTAATTTCGAAAAAGGTTTTTCGTAATTAATTTATTTAAAATAATGTTTTAAATTGTATTATTTTTTCACTACCATGGACACCTTAGAAATTAAACAGATTCACACAACACCTTGGAGGTACTGTTATAGTGCATTGGGTTTTATACCAAAAATTTAATTTTTTTTTAAATACGATTATAATTAATAAATAAAAGTTTTTACTAAAATTTAGTGTAATGAAATCAGATTAAAAATAATAAAAAAATAGAGACATATTAAATGTTAACTGTAAATTTTAAACTATATGAATTCTTATAAAGCTTAAATTTATATTTTAATAATTATAATTGTTAATGAAAAATTAAGTTACCAAAAATAGTAAAGTGCATATACTTACTAAATTGTAGTATTTAGTAACAACTTATTAAAATTTTGGATTATTATTCTAAACGGTTGTGATAATATGTAAATATTAATATTGAGTGTCTGAATTTGGAAAAAAATTACGAACATTTTTTTTTGATAATTATTGCTTTTTTTTAGTATTTCATAATTTTTTACACATTTACACTTTTTCGGTTAAATATTAATTTTACAATTAATAACATTTATAGAAGTACGTGATAAAAAAAAATTTTATATTTATAAATTCTATATTACTTACAAGAAGGGGTTTCACCTTCCGGGAAACAGATTTTGTTGCAACTTTGAGAGCTATTTTCTGGTACCCAAATTTGAAAGAATTCATATGAAATTCAATCTCATAGGCTGTTTCACAACAATTATACGTAGTTATCGAAACATCGTGAAAAAAATATGTTTAAATTTAATTGCCAATAACTCGGAAAGAAATAGACGCACATACTCAAACTCAAATCCATTAAACAGTTGAGATCAAGTAGACATAGTTTAAAAAAAAAGCTCAAATATTTCAATTTGGATAAAAGTTATGGAAAAAATAAGAATTAGATATAATTTTAACGAAAATTTAGTATTAAAATTTGATAGACCATTTAGGCAAATATTTCGTCTAATTCTTATTTTTTCCATAACTTTTATCCAAATTGAGATATTTGAGCTTTTTTTTTAAACTATGTCTACTTGATCTCAACTGTTAAATGGATTTGAGTTTGAGTATGTGCGTCTATTTCTTTCCGAGTTCACAATTTTCGTTAACTGCGTATAATTTTCGTCAAACAGCCTATGAGACTGAATTTCATATGAATTCTTTCATATTTGGGTACCAGAAAACAGCTCTCAAAGTTGCAACGAAATCCGTTTCCTGGAAAGTGGAACCCCTCCTTGTTAGATAATAAATAGTTATTATATAAATGCGTGCTAATTTATATAAAAAATTGGAAATGAATATATATACTAGGGGGCTTCGCCCCCCTGCGCGCTTCGCGCGCCAACCCCCTATTTTTAATTTCGAAAAAGGTTTTTCGTAATTAATTTATTTAAAATAATGTTTTAAATTGTATTATTTTTTCACTACCATGGACACCTTAGAAATTAAACAGATTCACACAACACCTTGGAGGTACTGTTATAGTGCATTGGGTTTTATACCAAAAATTTAATTTTTTTTTAAATACGATTATAATTAATAAATAAAAGTTTTTACTAAAATTTAGTGTAATGAAATCAGATTAAAAATAATAAAAAAATAGAGACATATTAAATGTTAACTGTAAATTTTAAACTATATGAATTCTTATAAAGCTTAAATTTATATTTTAATAATTATAATTGTTAATGAAAAATTAAGTTACCAAAAATAGTAAAGTGCATATACTTACTAAATTGTAGTATTTAGTAACAACTTATTAAAATTTTGGATTATTATTCTAAACGGTTGTAAATAGAACTTCACCTCCTAAAATTAATTTATTAAATGACGAACGATCATCGCCAAAAGTTCTATGTCAATAATATTTTGTACTTTTAGAGTAATAAAACTTTTTTTTAAATAAATAAATTTTTGTATTAATTTTAAAGAACTATTTATGACATTTTAGTGGCATATATATAAAAACCTGTTTCTTCCATTTCTCCCTTAATTCGTAATTTGCACCCTCTTTCAAAATTTGCGTTAATTAATTCATAATTATATCCAATTTATTTTTCCTTTACATCAGAGCCCAAATATTTATTTTGATTATTATAAACACTTTTCTTTTGCCATTACTGTTTATAATAGAATTATCTTAAAAGTACAATAAATGTATTTAATTTTTAACCCATTATATATATCATATACATATTTGGAAAAATGTATGTTATACTTGATTAATATTTATTTTATCTTCAAACAATTTTGCATCTGTATTTAAAGCATTACATTGAATTTTAGATCTGTTATTATTATTGAGTATACATTTAAAAATTTTATGAGTTTTATCAAGAATGAGTAAACTAATACACATTCTTTCAAGTTATGTTCACAACTTTTTTTTTGCGCACGGAAAAAATACATATATTATGTATTCTTGAAAAAACAATTTTAAAATATATATATAATATTATATAAATATTCCGCCGCACACACACACACACGCACGCACGCACACACACACGCATGCACGCATACACCCACACACACACACACCCACATACATACATACATATATATACATATATATGGGCTATTTCACGTCAAGTGGTACGATGAAATTTTAAATCGCTCCAAAATTTGAAAACAGGCTGGAAACATCTTCCAGAACATAAAAAAAATTTTAGCTTTTAAAAATAATTTGCCGAAGAGTTATTCGACCATGAAAAGTGGAAATTTTTCAATTTTTTAGAAAAATTGCGATTTTTAAAGCCATTTATCACAAAATCTGTTGATTTTTTTGAAAAAACATTACAAACTACTTTTGTTTAAATTAATCTTTATAACTTATCTACCCTGGTTACAATTCTTAATTTTATAATCTCGAAGAGATAGAATGCACGGAAATATTGAATATCAAAAAGGCGACCACGCCACAATCGATTTTGATCTAACACCGCTTAAAAAATACATTTTTCGAGAGCTTTTGAATGGCTTGGGAATAGAGTGTATCTAAATTTTTAGACCTAAATTTCAATTAGTACCAGAGCTGTAGTCCATCAAAAAATCGAATTTTTTGAAAAAAAATGACTTTTTGGCCATTTTTATCACTTAATAACTCAAAATCTAACAATTTTTTCTTATATACGATTATAATTAATAAATAAAAGTTTTTACTAAAATTTAGTGTAATGAAATCAGATTAAAAATAATAAAAAAATAGAGACATATTAAATGTTAACTGTAAATTTTAAACTATATGAATTCTTATAAAGCTTAAATTTATATTTTAATAATTATAATTGTTAATGAAAAATTAAGTTACCAAAAATAGTAAAGTGCATATACTTACTAAATTGTAGTATTTAGTAACAACTTATTAAAATTTTGGATTATTATTCTAAACGGTTGTAAATAGAACTTCACCTCCTAAAATTAATTTATTAAATGACGAACGATCATCGCCAAAAGTTCTATGTCAATAATATTTTGTACTTTTAGAGTAATAAAACTTTTTTTTAAATAAATAAATTTTTGTATTAATTTTAAAGAACTATTTATGACATTTTAGTGGCATATATATAAAAACCTGTTTCTTCCATTTCTCCCTTAATTCGTAATTTGCACCCTCTTTCAAAATTTGCGTTAATTAATTCATAATTATATCCAATTTATTTTTTCATTTACATCAGAGCCCAAATATTTATTGATTATTCTAAACATTTTTCTTTTGCCATTACTGTTTTATAATAGAATTATCTTAAAAGTACAATAAATGTATTTAATTTTTAACCCATATATATTATCATATACATATTTGGAAAATGTATGTTATACTTGATTAATATTTATTTTATCTTCAAACAATTTTGCCATCTGTATTTAAAGCATTACATTGAATTCTTAGATCTGTTATTATTATGGAGTATACATTTAAAATTTTATGAGTTTTATCAAGAATGAGTAAACTAATACCACATTCTTTCAAGTTACTGTTCACAACTTTTTTTTGCGCACGGAACAAAATACAATAATTATGTAGTCTTGAAAACAATTTTAAATATATATCTAATATTTATATAAAATATTCCGCCGCACACACACACACACGCACGCACGCACACCACACACGCATGCACGCATCCACCCACACCACACACAAACCCACCTACATAATATATATATATATATACATATATATGGGCTATTTCACGTCAAGTGGTACGATGAAATTTTAAATCGCTCCAAAATTTGAAAACAGGCTGGAAACATCTTCCAGAACATAAAAAAAATTTTAGCTTTTAAAAATAATTTGCCGAAGAGTTATTCGACCATGAAAAGTGGAAATTTTTCAATTTTTTAGAAAAATTGCGATTTTTAAAGCCATTTATCACAAAATCTGTTGATTTTTTTTGAAAAAACATTACAAACTACTTTTGTTTAAATTAATCTTTATAACTTATCTACCCTGGTTACAATTCTTAATTTTATAATCTCGAAGAGATAGAATGCACGGAAATATTGAATATCAAAAAGGCGACCACGCCACAATCGATTTTGATCTAACACCGCTTAAAAAATACATTTTTCGAGAGCTTTTGAATGGCTTGGGAATAGAGTGTATCTAAATTTTTAGACCTAAATTTCAATTAGTACCAGAGCTGTAGTCCATCAAAAAATCGAATTTTTTGAAAAAAAATGACTTTTTGGCCATTTTTATCACTTAATAACTCAAAATCTAACAATTTTTTCTTATATACATTAAATTTGAAAAAGTTTATAAATTTCAAGAAGAATCTGTTGAATTATTTAATTTATATTAGTTTAACACAGTGAATATAGTTATAATTAATAAAAACCTTTGTTGTAAAAAAAAGGGTTGTACGATCAAAAATATTTTATGTTATATAATAGAATAAATACCTGAAACTTATTAAAATTCCAATAAATCCAATTATATAACAGGTATAACTGCTAATACCTACTGCTTTGTGTATGTAAGCAGCTTAGAGATTGAAAAGTATCAGTAACTAACATTAAATAGTATATTTTAGAATTATTGAAGAATAATAGTGCCATGTTGTTTGAATGCAAGTATACAGTTACTCTGTATTTTTCATAAAATGCATTCGCACTCGTTTTTTAAGAAATTTACCTGAAAACACCATAACTTTGTCTGAAATGCTTTGCCGCACTCAAACTTTGCATCATTTTGAAGGTAATTAATCATCGATGAATTAGATTCTTGGATGGATAAAATATTTTTGATCGTACAACCCTTTTTTTACTACAAAGGTTTTTATTAATTATATTATAACATTTTTATTATTATATTAATTATAACTATATTCACTGTGTTAAACTAATATAAATGAAATAATTCAACAGATTCTTCTTGAAATTTATAAACTTTTTCAAATTTAATGTATATAAGAAAAAATTGTTAGATTTTGAGTTATTAAGTGATAAAAATGGCCAAGTCATTTTTTTCAAAAAATTCGATTTTTTGATTGGCTACAGCTCTGGTACTAATTGAAATTTAGGTCTAAAAATTTAGATACACTCTATTCAAGTAGTTTTTTTACTGATTCCATACATTAAAACAAAATTCTATTTTTTAACTGGATCACTTCACATGGAATCTCTCATATATATATATACATATACATTGTAACGTGGGGGACTCGGGTTTGGTGGTGAATGAATGCACAAGACCCTGTGTTGAAATTATCGATTTATTGAAAGGACGATTAGACGTCTCTACACTTCGAGCGGTGATCTTAGAATGCCGAGCGGGGACAGGTCGCCCATCCAGCGAGATGGTCGTTGGGTCGCCAAGTCTGCAGTTTATCTTGTCTGCTAAGGTGGGGTCGGCCAATGAGAGCTCCTGTGAAGCTTCTTTGATCCAAAATCCCACGTGCACAACAAGTGCAACGTAGTGTACTTGGAAAATAGTTACGGGGAATTCTTTCCCGTGACACGTCCAGGGTCGCGATTTCATCGTCCTCGATGAACATAAGGAGCAAAAAGAAATGCAGTGTGTATGTGTCTACAATAATGGTTAGTTATGTTTATGAGTTACTATATGAAAGGTTTAAAGGGCGACCAGTCCATGCGATTACTTATTTGTCGTTCGCTGTAATTTGGAGTAACATATTTAGATTCTTTGGTTATTTGAATGATAACAAAAGTTGAATGAATTAATTGATATCGCTATAAAAAGAGAACATAAAATATAAATATTCATTGATAAGAGGAATAAATAAGTGGCTTTGTTATGTATAATAAGATTCCAAGTTCATGGTTGGATATATAAATTTGATAAATAAGTCACACTTTAGAGCATACTTCGTTCTGCGTACTTGCATACTGTTTTACATGTACAAAGGTAAAGATACATTTGAAGGTAGTGTTGTGTCTACTTTAAGTTGTTAATGTTTTTGTTTTTGTGTTCACACATGCATACAATTCGCGCTTCCATACTATTTTACTATTATTGCATTTGCTTGTTGGAGAAAAAAAAATAATGTCTGAATTATGAGAATAAATTGACAAAAAATAAAAAAAATGAAAGTAGTGAAGACTATTATAAAATGATTACAAGTTTAAAATATATATGCTAGGTGTTAGTAAAAAAGGACGAGCGGTGATATGTTGATTGATAGAACGATGATCATTACTCCAGTTGTTGTTGTCGTTTGTAGTATCTATATTTTGATTTCAGAAGTTTTTCCTGATGTCCTCATTAATTGTCATCGTAAAAATCTTTGCTGCTTAGGATCTTAATATATAGACTGGCCTATACGTGGTTGGAATATTGACTTCTCAATGATAAAATGGTTATATTGATTAATCGTGTAATAGTCGCTGTTGAGAAATGGAAAAAAATATATGTATGGTTGGCAAGATGATATCTGAAATCATGAAAGAGCAGTTAATGTAAGGGGGACCCTCCCTGTTTTAGGGGAAGGTATTTTGGTTTGTTCTTTGGCATAGAACTATAGAAGATTCGCGATTGTAAATTGCGATTAAAAAATAAGGGTTTAAGAACTTGAAAAAGATAATCCAGTGACTTGAAATTTTACAATTATTGTGATGTTTTACGGTGCGTAAAATATTGCTTCCTTTTTACATGAATTTCTTAAAATAGTATTCTTGATTTCTTTTTAAGAATTGAAATTTGTATTACATTGAGGTATAATTATTTTGTGCAATTATGAAAATTTGTATAATGTTATTTTCATGCTGTTGCTTTTCGTGTGCGAGAAAAAAAAATTTAATTACTTTCGATGGATTAGTATTAACTACGAAGATAGGTGTCGATGGTTCAAAGTTGTAATTGTAAGATAAATTCAATAACTGCTTGTGTGTAATATGAAGTATATAAATGTAATGTAATATATTGCGTGATATATTGGTACATATAATTATAATTGCTGTTATGTTAAGTAATAAATATTGCGTAAGCGTGTAAAGGGTGGATTAATTTTGTAGATTAGATTAATTTATGAGTGTAGGATTGGATGCAAATGATTCTTCTGGGAGGAGCAATTTGAATGTGGGGTGTTTCACTTGGAGTTACAGTACGGAGAGCAAAGCTGTCTCTGTAATTGGATTGGCGAGGGATACTGTGTGCGGATGGGTTTTCTTCGCTGTCACTTAAGTTTTCGTTGTTATTGGTAGTGCTTGAAGTGGCTGCTCGTTGTGCCATGTGCATGAAAAGCTGTGTGAGTGAGCTAAGGATTCCTGCTAGTAAGTACCTGCTGCATCCATAAGCATGATGTAATGTGTAAGTACGAATACAAACGTTGAGTGAGGCTTTGATAAATTGGTATGTTGTAATGACGCCAATGACTGCGGCGCAATAAGTGCCAAATGTGTATAAGGCCGATGTTAATGAGTGGAAAATAGATTTTGATTTTTTTTCAAATATTCTTCGTCGATTATTAAGTTGGCAAAATGTCCTCGAGTTAGCATATTAGTTTAACTTGCGAGTTTTCTGGATACTTCATAAGCGTAGGCTTGATGTTCCATTGGGAACATGATATGTTCTTGTGCATTGTCGAGATCTGCTTCGGAATATATACCACTGTTTATTAGACTTCTTATTTGTTCGTAATGCCATGTAGGTTTAGTAACGGGGTTTATAATCTGAGATTCGCGGATTTCCATTGAAGAGGCTGGAAATTTGTGCCATGTATTATCTATGTTGAAAAAGGTTGGTAAAAGAGGGCTGCAACTTCTAACGATGCTGTTCTTTGTGGTAATATGAGTTCTAGGTTTCAAGAATAACGATTGATTATTACAAGTTACTAGTAGGTCTTCGTAGCATTCCGGTGTACGTCGAAATTTGCATTGGATTTCCTGGCATTTAAAAATAAAGGCAGCTTCGCCTGCGGCGTACGCCATGTACCCTTTCTCGCTCATTACAGTTAATGCACCCTGTCAAAAATATACAGCTGTAAAAATAACTGGAAATACAGGTGTAAATCCATGTCATAATACAGCTGTATTGGATTTGCCTGGATTTATTAACTGGATTTACAGGTGTAAATCCATGTAATATTAAATGGATTTTTTAATTTTACAAATGTTTTTTTATTTAGATTAACATACAACCTTTGATGGATTTTAAACGCAATTTATAGCGATATTATTATTAAGAAAGTGCCCCATTCGACAAATTATCCATGTAATACAACTGTATTGGAGTGAGATTGCGTGGATTCATTAACTGGATTTACAGGTGTAAATCCATGTAATATTAAATGGATTTTTTAATTTTACAAATGTTTTTTTATTTAGATTAACATACAACCTTCGATGAGATTAATTAATCTAAATGAAAAAACATTCGTAAAATTAAAAAATTCATTTAATAATACGTGGATGTGTACCTGTAAATCCATTTAATATCACATGGATTTACACCTGTAAATCCAGTTAATGAATCCACGCAATCTCACTCCAATACAGTTGTATTACATGGATAATTTGTCGAATGGGGCACTTTCTTAATAATAATATCGCTATAAATTGCGTTTAAAATCCATCAAAGGTTGTATGTTAATCTAAATAAAAAAACATTTGTAAAATTAAAAAATCCATTTAATATTACATGGATTTACACCTGTAAATCCAGTTAATAAATCCAGGCAAATCCAATACAGCTGTATTATGACATGGATTTACACCTGTATTTCCAGTTATTTTTACAGCTGTATATTTTTGACAGGGCAAAGAGGTCTGGGTGTTGATATATCAGTGCTGTTGCGGTAGCCATTATTTGTCTCTCGACTTGGCATCTGTTATGAAGAATGTTATGATAAAGGGCAGAAAACTGCGTTTTTATATGCTTCGATAAATATGAAACTTTTGCATTAAAATATGCATTGCTTAAAATTTCGTGAATTCAGACGGATTTCCTCGTTTAGAAATTGTTGGATGATTTTTTATAAATGAAAAGACTGGAATGTTCGGTTTTTGACACATTAAAACCGCAAATATTGAGTGAACCGGTCACTTGAAGACCGAATTGAATGTTATTAGATGAGTTGCCGAAAATGATAGTCTCTCTGCCATTCGTTACCTGGGTACTTTGACCTTCGAAGAGGATAATATATTCCTCAAATTTACAGGTAGATCTGGGGATGAAAGTCCAAAAGTAGTGTGTATTATCGGTGTCTAAACATTTTTCATCTGAGAATATGCACGATAATCCGCTGCGCATAATAATTTTATCTCGAGCTTTGTAAGCGGTGGCCGATTCTAGATTAATGTAAATTTCTAGATTGTCGGTGACTATGACATCGAAGTAGTCGTGATTGAGGTGTTTAAAATTACCACCTTGGCATTCTCCCTTTTCGTTGAGAGTGCCAACGATGTTAAGGCTCATTCTATTGACTTTGACTCGGACTAAATTATCAATGATTTGTCCATTATATTTGAATTGGCCATATTTGACCAAGTCAAAACAAAGATCTTTAGTTACGGGCTTTTCGAAGGTGGTGTCCTCATTACTTACAATTGAGTTGTGCGAGAACATGCCACAAGTGGTGATTTTTCTATTAACTAAAATTCTGCAAGACATTGTTTCAATTTCATCCTGATCGCTAGACTGGAGCAATTGAATTTCTTGTGTGGAGACTGATGGCTCAATAATGTCTGTTTGGCAGTTGCCAACTTCCCGGATTGAAATTAAGGATGAGTCTTCATGCTTATTACCACATTGATATCCTATCAGGCCGGCATTCACAGTTATAGCGAGAATTAAGACGATTGAAGGATGATTTGTAAAGGTGAGCATGTTTCTGCGAACATAATGTGAGGAATGTATTTATTTGGGAAGAAAATACGCTTAATTGAGTTAGTGTTATTATGTGCAAAAATAAAATGTGATCCATCGGGACCTATACTCGTTTGCAATTGTTGATGTGATTTGAGGTAAGGATTATAGGAATCCATTGTTTCTTACTATTAATTATGATAATCTGCGATTGAACAAGCGGTTCGTTTGAAACGAATGCAAGTATGATTACAAATTGAAGGCTAATGTGTTATGATTCCATATTCTAAAATATCGTGAAGTACGTGGTAAGCATTGAATGTATGTGAATTAAAGTTAGGAAAATATAATTGGAATTTGTGTTTGGCTTCAAAGTGTGTCAAAAGTTGCAAACGTTTGCTGATGTAAATCATTATTTATTGGAGGCGCTTAATGATGTGAATGTTAGTTTTATTGATATAAAGGAAGAAATAGTTTACATGATATGACCTGTTGGTCAATGACTAATTTTGTATATATATTCGCATTTTACAATTATGTTGATTTAAAGTTAATAATATAAATTGTCAACTGAGATGTGTATGCTGAGACAACGGCCGCTCTGCGTCCGGGGTCGCGCATAAAAAATAAAAATAAAAAAAATATAAAAGAATAATGGGTTACGGTGGGGAGAAAAGAAGAGAAAATGGAATTGGAATACTTGTAATAGGTGAGGTTTTTACTAAGGGAATGAGTTTGCTGTTTCGAGAATGGTAAATATGGGATTTTTCGTCTAATATTGGGGTTGTAAGAATTGATATAACAAGTTAAAAAGGGTTCTAAAGTGACGTGTGAAAGAAGACAGAGAAAGGAATATATAATTAAGATTATATTTGAAAATTAAGTAATGATTGTTATCAGGTAAAATTGAATCAAAACATATGTTAATTAGAGAGTATCTGGAAGTGCGGGGGGAGGGTCCTTTATTGCAGTGGCCCTCTTGATTTTATCAATATGAGTTACTCTTGTTACTTTTCCGTCTCGTAACGTGACGTTGTGTGAGTTATAATCTATGTGAATGATTTCGTAGGGGCCCACGTATTGATTGGGAAATTTGCCAATCTGAGGTTCTTTTAAGAGTAGAACCATTTCTCCTTCTCTATAGTAGTTTAAATTCAATTTTCTGTCATAGTAATACTTTGATCGGTACTTTGCCTGAACTAAGTTCATAGCTGCGAGTTGTTGATTTTGAGATAGGGTTGCTGATAAGTCTGCTAAATAATTTCCGAAATCTCTTAATATTTCTCTTGGCGGGAAACTCGACGGTGTGCGTGCTTTGTCCGCTAGAATTAATTCGTGGGGGCTGAATCCTGTGGATTCGTGTTGTGTGCAGTTATAGGCGTGTTGGCAAACTGGCGTCCATAGGTCCCATTCGTTCATATTTTTAACATATTGTTTGAGATACTCGGTGACCGTATGGTGCATGCGCTCAATTCCTCCCTGAGATTGAGGGTGGTAGGCTACTGATGCGTATTTTTTGATTTTGAATATCTTAGCAAATTCGGCTAGTAAATTGTTTTGAAAATGTGATCCTTGGTCTGTAATTAGTACAGCTGGGAGACCAAAATAAGCAATAAGCTTGTCAAACAAGGCACGCGCTACTTCCTGGGCATTAGCTAGTTTAACTGGGGATAAAATTATATATTTAGTAAGCCAGCATTGAGCCGTTAAAATGTATCTGTTGCCAAGAATGGTAGGTTTTAAGGGGCCGTAAAAGTCTATTGAAATTTTATCGAAAGCTCGGCTCGGTGTGTCACTTATTATTAATGGCAATCTGGTTTTTATTCGAACTAATTTTTTGGTTTGGCAGCCTTCGCAACCTAGAACGAATTGCCTGACATCTGGTCGCATGTTGCGCCAGTAGTAATCGAATGCGATTTTATTATAAGTTTTTTTATGTATGCCTCGATGGCCACCTAAAGATGCAGTATGGTATTCTTTGATCAAATTATAGCGGTCTTGGACCAGTGGGATAGGTAAGTTGTTAAGAAAAAATACGATAATCACATTTAATCCGGTAAATCTGCTGTTACATTGGTCTATGAAGTTCGACCATTCTGAGAGAGAAAGTAAGGCAAGATCTCTAATTATGCCTAATGTCTTAATTCCATTTTTAATTATTAATTTCTTAAGACTATTGATACATTTTTTAATGTTAAATTGAAGAGTCTTATCTTCTAAGTGATACTTGGTGAATAGAATGTATATTTGAATATCGTGATTATAGATAATTTTTGTTTGTCCTATATCAAATTGTTCAATAGTTAGTTCGTCGGGTGTGATAAATTGCCTTTCAATTAATGCTTCTAATATTTCGGAATTGAGGGACAGGTCAGTCGTGCACAGGCATGCTAAATTCTCTTTAAATCTAAAAGGATGTCTTTTCAGCGGAAAGACATGCGTGAAAGGCGGGCTGTCCTGTCCATCGAGCACAGCCCAAGGTGATTTTTCTCGGGGTGGTCTCGCATTTTTAACTATGTGCGGAATTAATGTTTTGTTAAGTAGGTTATTCGATCGAGATTGTGGTGAGGGTGGAATATTATTGTCTGAGGCTTGTTTGCTTGGAAGGGGCGAGCGAATTCGTTCGCTATATTGGGAATCTGTGTTGTTCATGTTTGATAAAGTGTTCTGGGAATGTTTTCCAGTTTTCGGACTTGGTGGTCCATTAAGATCTTGTTTTGGGTCATAAACAAACATGGATTTGCTTAAATCAAAATCTTCACGTCTTACTAATGGTGAATAGTGGTTACCTTTTAGGTGAAGATGAACGAATTCAGCTATAGAGTCTGCTAAATAACAATTAAATGTAATTTCGCTATTATCAAGTTCGTAGTGAACACATATATTTTGATGGAAGGTGTGTGCGAAAATATACACGCAATCTGCGTCGCCGAATTCCGTTGGAGAACGAAGGATTTTCTCGGCTTCAACTGGACCGCCGCAATTTTCTAAAATTGGGGATCTCATTAGTCTGGTTCTTAACTCTTGTGCAGAGAGATTAATTTCGCGTAACTTTATTAATGAATTAAACAAACAATTGCCATCGGCTGGTATGTCATAGATGTTGATGAGATCGGCATCAGGTTCACAGCATTGCTTTCTGGGCTCGTACACTCTGAATCTACCTTTATAGGTGTTTTCGGAGTGAAGCGAACTACTGAGGGAGTTTCGTAGAATGTTTTCAAAATTCTCTTGGTAAGGGTTAGAATCAGGACCAAGGTCAAAAAAGTTATCTTGAGAAAGAGTGGGATATATTTGTTGTTCATCGTTTATGCTTTCGAGTTGAATAGCGTTATTTGAGTTGATAAATTCGTTAATTGTGGTTACGCTTGCAATAGCGTTGTTAGGTAACGTTTCATCTACTGATATGGGCGCGTCTCTAGCTTTGTTCGAGTTTTTACCGGTTGCAAATTGTTCATGTTTATGTGTCGGGACAATAGAATGAGGTTGTTGAATGATTTGTTTTGCAATGACACTTTCTTTTTCGTAATTTTCTATTTTATTAGGGTTGTTGGACGAATTTTGAGGAATTATAGTTTTAGTTGATTTCAAAATTTCCGGGTGTTTTTCCCATATATTAATTTGAACTCCCCTTTTACTTTCAGATTCTTTTCGTTGTACATCAACAATAAGATTTAATTTTTCGCCACTTAAAACATCATTAAGAGCGAGAAATTCGTTCCTTTACTAACTGGCTCAGCTTGTACTTGGTTAAGAATGTTACTAGATTTTTGAAGACTAAAATGACAAGGGTCTGTTTGAGTTTTACGGGAAGTTTTATCTGACGTAATTATGGGTTTAGGTTGCGCATTAATGTGAGAGGGGTCTATTTCAATTTTCCGAGTATTGTCTGACGTAGTTGTAGGTTTAGGTGCGAGCGTTTTGAGCGGGCAATTAGGAATTTGCGGTTGTGTGGCGGGTGAGCTGGATGCTTTCATATCTTTGTGTAAATTATTATCTTTACGTACTCGGCCTAATTTTTGATCGGTGCGGGCTATGCTTATAATTGGTGATATATTAGCTACGTCAATTGCGGCATGTGTATTTTGTAGTGCTAATTCTGTTTCTAAGGAAAGTTTAAGAACGCGTTCGATTTGTTCTTTTTGTTCGTCCATTAATTTGTACATATTACCCATTTGTAATAGTGTAACGTTAGATAAAATGCAATCGAAATTTATTGTGTCGCAAAAGTCTGAGTAATATAAGTTTTCTTTTTGTCGTAAGTTAGCCATTGAATAGAGATACTCTCTTGATTTCTCCGCGCGTCTTGCTTGGTTTTGCATAAAAAGAAGGAGTTATGTGTGTTTCGAATTGCCAAATACTCGTTCTTAAAATATATAATTTCCAGTGATCTATTAATATCAAAGAGATTTTTGTCTGCGCTAATTTTTAACTTTTAGTTTTATTCGCGGTAGGTTCTGTGTTTGTCTTATATCGTTATCGGTAACTTTAACTTTAATGGAATTGCCTTGAATGCGTTTTTTCTTTCTGCTCGAGTAATGAAAATTCTAGCTGGGGCAGAGTTTTCTTCTCCATTTTGTATGTCTATATCGACTTGTTTTTGAGCTAATGAATATAATTCAGCTCGAGGTTTTTCGGGATTTTCCTCGTTATCTTTAATTAGTACAGCTGGGAGACCAAAATAAGCAATAAGCTTGTCAAACAAGGCACGCGCTACTTCCTGGGCATTAGCTAGTTTAACTGGGGATAAAATTATATTTAGTAAGCCAGCATTGAGCCGTTAAAATGTATCTGTTGCCAAGAATGGTAGGTTTTAAGGGGCCGTAAAAGTCTATTGAAATTTTATCGAAAGCTCGGCTCGGTGTGTCACTTATTATTAATGGCAATCTGGTTTTTATTCGAACTAATTTTTTGGTTTGGCAGCCTTCGCAACCTAGAACGAATTGCCTGACATCTGGTCGCATGTTGCGCCAGTAGTAATCGAATGCGATTTTATTATAAGTTTTTTTATGTATGCCTCGATGGCCACCTAAAGATGCAGTATGGTATTCTTTGATCAAATTATAGCGGTCTTGGACCAGTGGGATAGGTAAGTTGTTAAGAAAAAATACGATAATCACATTTAATCCGGTAAATCTGCTGTTACATTGGTCTATGAAGTTCGACCATTCTGAGAGAGAAAGTAAGGCAAGATCTCTAATTATGCCTAATGTCTTAATTCCATTTTTAATTATTAATTTCTTAAGACTATTGATACATTTTTTAATGTTAAATTGAAGAGTCTTATCTTCTAAGTGATACTTGGTGAATAGAATGTATATTTGAATATCGTGATTATAGATAATTTTTGTTTGTCCTATATCAAATTGTTCAATAGTTAGTTCGTCGGGTGTGATAAATTGCCTTTCAATTAATGCTTCTAATATTTCGGAATTGAGGGACAGGTCAGTCGTGCACAGGCATGCTAAATTCTCTTTAAATCTAAAAGGATGTCTTTTCAGCGGAAAGACATGCGTGAAAGGCGGGCTGTCCTGTCCATCGAGCACAGCCCAAGGTGATTTTTCTCGGGGTGGTCTCGCATTTTTAACTATGTGCGGAATTAATGTTTTGTTAAGTAGGTTATTCGATCGAGATTGTGGTGAGGGTGGAATATTATTGTCTGAGGCTTGTTTGCTTGGAAGGGGCGAGCGAATTCGTTCGCTATATTGGGAATCTGTGTTGTTCATGTTTGATAAAGTGTTCTGGGAATGTTTTCCAGTTTTCGGACTTGGTGGTCCATTAAGATCTTGTTTTGGGTCATAAACAAACATGGATTTGCTTAAATCAAAATCTTCACGTCTTACTAATGGTGAATAGTGGTTACCTTTTAGGTGAAGATGAACGAATTCAGCTATAGAGTCTGCTAAATAACAATTAAATGTAATTTCGCTATTATCAAGTTCGTAGTGAACACATATATTTTGATGGAAGGTGTGTGCGAAAATATACACGCAATCTGCGTCGCCGAATTCCGTTGGAGAACGAAGGATTTTCTCGGCTTCAACTGGACCGCCGCAATTTTCTAAAATTGGGGATCTCATTAGTCTGGTTCTTAACTCTTGTGCAGAGAGATTAATTTCGCGTAACTTTATTAATGAATTAAACAAACAATTGCCATCGGCTGGTATGTCATAGATGTTGATGAGATCGGCATCAGGTTCACAGCATTGCTTTCTGGGCTCGTACACTCTGAATCTACCTTTATAGGTGTTTTCGGAGTGAAGCGAACTACTGAGGGAGTTTCGTAGAATGTTTTCAAAATTCTCTTGGTAAGGTTAGAATCAGGACCAAGGTCAAAAAAGTTATCTTGAGAAAGAGTGGGATATATTTGTTGTTCATCGTTTATGCTTTCGAGTTGAATAGCGTTATTTGAGTTGATAAATTCGTTAATTGTGGTTACGCTTGCAATAGCGTTGTTAGGTAACGTTTCATCTACTGATATGGGCGCGTCTCTAGCTTTGTTCGAGTTTTTACCGGTTGCAAATTGTTCATGTTTATGTGTCGGGACAATAGAATGAGGTTGTTGAATGATTTGTTTTGCAATGACACTTTCTTTTTCGTAATTTTCTATTTTATTAGGGTTGTTGGACGAATTTTGAGGAATTATAGTTTTAGTTGATTTCAAAATTTCCGGGTGTTTTTCCCATATATTAATTTGAACTCCCCTTTTACTTTCAGATTCTTTTCGTTGTACATCAACAATAAGATTTAATTTTTCGCCACTTAAAACATCATTTAAGAGCGAGAAATTCGTTCCTTTACTAACTGGCTCAGCTTGTACTTGGTTAAGAATGTTACTAGATTTTTGAAGACTAAAATGACAAGGGTCTGTTTGAGTTTTACGGGAAGTTTTATCTGACGTAATTATGGGTTTAGGTTGCGCATTAATGTGAGAGGGGTCTATTTCAATTTTCCGAGTATTGTCTGACGTAGTTGTAGGTTTAGGTGCGAGCGTTTTGAGCGGGCAATTAGGAATTTGCGGTTGTGTGGCGGGTGAGCTGGATGCTTTCATATCTTTGTGTAAATTATTATCTTTACGTACTCGGCCTAATTTTTGATCGGTGCGGGCTATGCTTATAATTGGTGATATATTAGCTACGTCAATTGCGGCATGTGTATTTTGTAGTGCTAATTCTGTTTCTAAGGAAAGTTTAAGAACGCGTTCGATTTGTTCTTTTTGTTCGTCCATTAATTTGTACATATTACCCATTTGTAATAGTGTAACGTTAGATAAAATGCAATCGAAATTTATTGTGTCGCAAAAGTCTGAGTAATATAAGTTTTCTTTTTTGTCGTAAGTTAGCCATTGAATAGAGATACTCTCTTGATTTCTCCGCGCGTCTTGCTTGGTTTTGCATAAAAAGAAGGAGTTATGTGTGTTTCGAATTGCCAAATACTCGTTCTTAAAATATATAATTTCCAGTGATCTATTAATATCAAAGAGATTTTTGTCTGCGCTAATTTTTAACTTTTTAGTTTTATTCGCGGTAGGTTCTGTGTTTGTCTTATTATCGTTATCGGTAACTTTAACTTTAATGGAATTGCCTTGAATGCGTTTTTTTCTTTCTGCTCGAGTAATGAAAATTCTAGCTGGGGCAGAGTTTTCTTCTCCATTTTGTATGTCTATATCGACTTGTTTTTGAGCTAATGAATATAATTCAGCTCGAGGTTTTTCGGGATTTTCCTCGTTATCTTTAATTACGGGATTTCGCGATAAGGCGTCGGCTGTCGCGTTTTTATTACCTGGACGGTACTTAATGTCGAAATCATAACCTGAAGAGCAGTCTTTAAGCGATTAAAACGTAGGTCGGTTTTTTCGCTAGAATGAAAGTGACTTAATGGTTCATGGTCCGTAACGACCGTAAACTTTTTGCCATGAATATAGGGAATAAATTGGTCTTTGGCAAATACGATGGCTAGAAGCTCCTTATCATAAGTCGGGTATAAGAGTTCGCTGCCTTTTAGACAACGAGATGCGTAAGCGCACGGTCTGTCGTGGCCAAGCTCGCCTTGACTCAGGATGGCACCGATAGCGTAATCGGACGCGTCTGTAGTGATGATAAATGGTTTGTCTAGGTCAGGAGCAGCCAACACTGGCTCCTGGCATAGCGCATCACGAAGAGCTTCGAAAGCTTTGGTTTGAGCATCACCCCATTCGAATGTAGTATTTCTTCTAATTAAATTATTTAATGGTCTGGCTAACTTAGCGAAATCTTTGATAAATCGGCGATAATAATTTATAAAACCTAAGAACTGTTTAATTTTCTTGGGACTATTGGGCATAGGGTATGACTTTACTGCGGCGATTTTCTCCGGATCAGTTTTAATTTCGCCGTTACCGACTATGTGTCCTAAAACGCGAGCTTCTTTCTTGAGAAATTGGCATTTTTTGGGTTCGATAGTTAAATTTGCTTGACGTAAGCGTTTGAGAAGTCTCCTAAATCTAATACCGTGCTGTTTTAAGTCGTTTGCATATATCATTATATCGTCAAGATAAATTTCTAGTTCTTTACCTTGGAGGCCGCGTAGAGCAAGAGCCATAGCCTTGCTGAAAGTAACCGTAGCGTCTTTAAGACCCATTGCCATGCATTTATATTCAAACGTACCAATCGGGCTTGAGAACGCCGTTTTATGTGCATCTGAAGGGTCCATTGCTATTTGATAAAACCCTTGCTTAAAGTCTACGGCTGAAATATACTGGCTTGAGGATAAATTGTCTAGAATATCCGCGGTGAAGGGTAAGGGATAATATGAACCTACGGTGACTTCATTTAGTTTCCTAAAGTCGGTGACTAAGCGCCAACGCTTGTTGCCCTGTGCGTCCGGATGTTTAGGAACAATCCACATGGGGGAACAGTAGGGAGAATCCGAGGGTTGTATTATATCGTTCTCTAGAAGTTTATTGACTTCTATTTCCATTTGCTTTTTAAGAGTTGGAGGGTATCTATACTGTTTTGCTCGTATGGGTTTATCAGAAGTAGTAGTTATTTTATGTGTAAGGAGATGAGTGGCCGGGAGTGGTTCTCCCTCTAGGCCAAAAATATAGGGATCGAAATCGACGAGCGATTTGACGTGTTGCAATTCAAGCTCGTTGCAACCTTTTGTATCAACAAGAGACATAATGGTTTCAACTCTTTCTTCTTTCTGAAAGAGCCTGTTAATGCAAACATTTTGTGTTAAGTTGTCGTCCTCACCGACTAAGTTTGCTTCGTCGTGTATGGTCGTTTCACATTCTGCTAGGTTAATTTCGGGGATTTGTATTTTAATTGGTTTGTTATGCGTATTTACGCACATTGCGTATACTTTTCCATCTTTATTTTCGCCTATAAAATTTCCAAATAATATATGAGGGTTGATATTTTGGAGCGGAACTCAACCAGTTTTAACGTCGTGATTTAAAACTTTAGCATAAATTACGCGGTGAACTCTTGGTGGAACTACGAAACATTCATTCATAATAAAGGGGATTTTAGTATCGTTCAAAATTAAATAATTATTAGGGGCAGAGATTTGCCCATTATATTCCTTAATAATTTCCCAGCCAATCAGACCGTCCGTGTCGATTGGGAAATCACTGGGCACGACATGCAATGTGCTTGAAAGACCATGTAGCAAAATGGCTACCTTACCGAGCGTGCGGCTTTCTCCTTTAATTACTCTATTAATCCCCAGGGTTTCGTTGAAATCGATATTCACGTTATCTTTTAAAGCATTTTTCTTATTGATTGATATATCCGCTCCGGAATCTGCATAGAACTTATTAAAATCATTTAACAAATTATCATTTTCCAGTTTGACAACTGGAGGGTCACGACCGATGGATAACATACGTAAGTTGACAGTTTTGGGTGAAACGACGCAGTTATTAATTACCTGTGAAGGCGGTGGAACTAAGTGCTCGACACATGAGGACTGTGACGAGCAAGCATTTAGTTTAAATGCTGCTTAGAGGACAAATGATTGGGTGAGCTCTCTCGTTGAGGGCACGACTCCTTATTTTTGCTCAAATCGTTGCTTTCTTCATTTACTTTCGACGACTCGCTATTGTCATTGGATTTGCTATTTTTATTCAAATTACGGCTGTTACCGTAAAAATTATTTGACTTGCATTCATTATTATTATAATTATTGTTATAACGGTAATTGTTTCTATCGTTATAATATTTGTTGTAATTACCTCGATGCGGGTTATTATTGTTATAATTATTATTACTAGAAGGGATATTACGGCTGATTATGATTCCTACGAGCGCGAGAGTTATAGTTATTATAATTATTATACCCACTATTGTGACTAGCGCGATTATTGCTAGCGTTTATTCGCTGCGGGGCATCAAGGTTGCGCGGTTGATTATTGTGATTGTTGAAACTATTGTTGGAATTATTATCGTATTGGTTTCGATTGATATGGTAATTATCGACATTATGAGATGCGTGTATTCGACCAGAGCGAATGCCGTTCTGTAATATAAAAGAATTGCTAGCGCGGTGGCCTATTCTGTCACAAAATTCGCAAATAATTCTTGGTTTGCTACTGTTATCGCGATTTTCATCAGTTTTTGGCATCTCGACCAATCGTCGGACAGTAACATCATTCGAATTGTTGGACTCAAAGTGGGCGGGTTGCGAATCAGAATACAAGTGGGTGCGACCTGCCATTTTATTCTCAAATTGATTCGCTTTCTGAATGGCTTCTGTTAAATTTTTGGGATTGCTACAACGAACTTGGTGGTTCAACGGTGGTTTAAGGCCTATCATGAAGTATTCGAGGGCTTCTTGTTCCGCCGAATCGACACGACTCTGCGTAAACGCGGGGTTGGTTGTAGTTTCGTTTCTTATTACGGTGGTTAATAAAGCGTTTAAAATAATTTGGACGCGCGCGCCATAGCTGCTCACTGATTCTGAAACTTTTTGGCTCACGAGTTTTAGTTTTGTCATCATATCGTCGGTGGAACCGAAATTATTGTAATGAGCGTTTAGATCTTCTAACAGCCGTGCTGTGGACGTATACTCTAACAGGCGAGGTCCGTACGCTTCACCTGCTTTGCCGGTTAGTTTTTTATAGTAATAGTTGTTTAATAGTAACCGTATGTCACTATCGCATTCTGGACCGTACAATTGGCAAATAGATTTTACAGTGGACAAAAACGAAATTAAAGCATTCGGATTGCCATCAAAATTGGGTACGCATTGAAAGGCCTGATGTAGGGGCAACTGAGGCCGACGTCTAGGTGCTTGAGAAACTTGTTGTTCCGGCCATACTTGATTCGATTGTGTATTGTGAAAATTGTTGTTATTTCGTGAAACAAAAGAATAATTGGGGTCCGTGGCGTTATAATCAAGTTCGTGTTGAAAATTTGTGTTTGGAATCAATTTGAATCGAAGAGCTTCCGCTACATTTTTGGCGGATATGAAAGGTGTAGGGTCTACATAATTGTTAGGAGCAGGGTTGCTATTTGTGAAATTGGTAACGTTTCTATCACGTAGAATCGCGTTGTCACGAGGTAGATGTGATTTGGGGAGACTAATAAAAGCGTCAGCTGATTTGGGCCTGGCACCTAAGTGATTAAATTTACGCGATTGTATCGGCGTTCGAAGTTCAAAGCCTTGAGATTTACGATTCACGTTTTTAATTGGTTTAAAAGCGTTAAGACCTTGTCTATATCGTATGGATTATCGAGATTCATCCTGTTTAAAGTTTCCCTAATTGCGTGAGGGTTCAGATTTTCTTGGTCGTTTTCGATAAAAGGGGTTGGTGGACGCGAGGAATTTTTCCTAGGATTTAGGTTTTCTCGCTGTAGATTGGCACCTCCGGTTGCCAAGTCCAAACTTTCCGAACTGCCGGATAAGTGGTGTAGGTTTAAGATCGACATGTTTTTTTTTTGACCCAAAACCCAAATGCATTAATTAATTTAGAGAAAGGACGTTTATATCTCAGTTGACCTTACTTATGAAAGTAAAACTAGAAGAACGCAAATAAATGTTATAAAAAAAAATAAATTATACGTTTATATAAAAACGAAAAAAAAGATTTTATACCTTCTCCTTAATAATGTTAGTAAGGGGATATTTATAAAATAAATGTATATTAGTTAGTGGGCAACTACACCCGGCCAAACGACAGGCTATGATAAGCTTCTGTCGTGGGGAAATATTGTGTAAGGAAGAAAATAATGACAATCATAATGATGATAATAATCATAATAATATTAATAATAATGGAAAGTTTGTTACTTAATAAGATGATGCTAATAATATTACGGTGTGTAAAAAAGCGTATAAAACAAAAAAAATAATTGACTAATAGTAAGCAGGAATACATATACAAATATAGTATGTAATATAAATACACAATTGAATAGTAATAAGCGTGTATATGTGTAATAACCAAAATATGATTATTAATTTCTAATGCAATAAAATATTAATCAAAAATATATAAAAATATTTACCGACACGGTGGCGGAGTGGCGGAAACGCACCTCGGCCGGTCATGAAAGTTATGCAGCACCGAGCGCGGTTGGTACTTGGATGGGTGACCGTTCTCGGACTTAGCTTAAATGATCGGTTAGGTGTTTTTTCACATTCCACAACGTGAGCGGGAGGTGTGAGGCATTCGGTTCCGGTGTTAAAGTCTACACAATGTGACCTTGCCACCCAAACAGAATTGTTCTCGAATACACCGCCCTTCTCGGAGGAGGTTTTCCTAAATGGCATTTATCCCAACGGGTTTGGCCACAGGATTTCCCTCTCTCCACGGGCATAACCCCGGGCGAATGCGAGAAGGTGGGGTAAAGAGGGGGTAAAAAAAATTGGAAATGGAATGAAATGGAATAAAGGTGTAGGGGATACGTAAAAACCTGTAAAAACGTGTACGTGGAAACTACCAAAATTTAAAAAAAAAAAATTTTATTTTATATAAAAATATTAAGACATATTAAAATATAAAAAAAAATTAATAATGTAACAAAATATTAACAAAAATATAATAATATTAAAAGACGTAAACCTTTTTTTGCGATGTTGTTATTGTAAATTGTAAAAAGGGAATTAGACTTAAGTGCTATAAGTTATGTGTCAAAATTCAATTTTACATAACAAAAATAATAAAATATAAATAAGGGTTGCATTATTATTACCGCACATAAAATATACGGTTTAAAAAATGACGCAAATTTTATAATATTCCTGTTTCGATTAAAATGACGCAGGACTTACAATTTTCTTGTTGAATTATTTCGATGGCTTACTAATACCTTAACTTAGCGAATGCATTTAAACAGGAGAGAGAAAAAAGGTAGTGTCGCGTCCCGACGAAAATTATATTATTATTTTTCGTAAAAAGTACTGCGTAGTTTAGAATAAAAATACGGCGTAGAAGACGAACAAAATAAGGTTAATAAAAAATGATTCTAAGTAAATGCAGTAATATAAAATATAATTTATAGAACTAAGGAACAGATTATTTTACGAGTGTTTCAAACGAAACAGAGACTGATACGTAGAGTTGAAGATATTATTCAAAGCCAATACGCATATAAGCGGAATCGCCGATAGTAAGATCGAAACGAAGGGTTACGCAAGAGTTTTTTTGTACTGCACTATAAAATCAATGCTCGGAGAAGAACCGGCAATGGGAAACATCGACAAGAAAATTCGAGCATTAGAAGGAAGTAATAAATTAAGCCGTTCTTTGGATAACGTCGCAGTATAAAAGGGGGACAGAAAATTCTCCGAATCAACTACGAAGCGATACAGAAAATGCATGGGATTCGATAATTTTTAATTACGCACATCTAACGGTCCAATCGGGTGCAAGCACAGAAAAATCGAGAACTACTTACACATCTCCATATAAGGCAAAGTGTAAGACAAGGCGAAGCGTAAGACAAGGACAGATGCATAGGATTTTAGGGTATATAAAGAGGACCCAGAAGAGACACAGGCACTCCTAATTTTTCATCTAAAGCTTTCGCAAGGCGAAGCTCTGCTGGCCAACTCTTTGATTTTTATCCGAGGGCGTGGGTCTGCTACTTGAACTTTAAAGTAATACGTATTAAAAATCACAAGAGGAATCGAGACGTATCATTGACATCTACAAGCCATAGTCGAGGAACTACGACTTCGACATCTGGAAATCGTCGAGCTCCAACAGCATACACATCTAACGTCGACGCCCGCAGGTCTAGCAGGACATTATCCGGCAATCTGACACCGCTACCCACGTTCAAGGCGGACCTTCGTTCCTCACCGAATATACACACACATATATATATATATATATATATATATATATATATATATATATATCTATATATTTGGGTACTTAAGGTATATTCTTTTCGGCTATCTATACGCTTGTATTATTCGTAAAGGCAACCTGATATTTTATGTTATTTCGATTGCTGAACCAACCGTTTTCTTTTAAAACAATTATTATTATATATTACAATTTATTTATAATAATTATTCGTTAGATTGTATTTGAATTGAAATATTCACGGTTTGAATTACAATTTATTAACTATAATTCATGTTTTAAACGACAACCATTTTTTTTATTTTATCTGCACTTATTTATAATGATTCTTATTTCAATTATTGATTATTAATGTTTATAATAAAATAACCTTGCGAATATTTTATTCTGTAATGTGCTAACGTGTTCGCCGCACACTTGTTTATTTAATCAAAATTAAGATCCTTATTTGACTTAAGGGGATGTCGGAGCTATAGCCTCCATCAAAAGCCGCTCGATCTCTCGGTTTCGAATGGCGCTGTAGTCAGGTGTCGATTTCTACGATAAACGTACTTAAAACATAAATTATAAATTTTACAGCTACATAGAGCTGTTGAAAGATACTTTCCCCCCTAGCTATAACTAAAATTAAGGTAATTGTAATATTACTCTTGGCAGTAAATGTTTATTTTTTTAAAGAAATGTGAAATACGTTGCGTGTAGCATTACGGCAGATATAGATTCATTGAATATGAGACGTATTTCACATTTCTTTAAAAAAATAAACATTTGATTCCAAGAGTAATATTATAATTACCTTAAGTTTAGTCATAGCTAGGGGGAAAGTATCTTTCAACAGCTCTATGTAGCTGTAAAATTTATAATTTATGTTTTAAGTACGTTTATCGTAGAAATCGACACCTGACTACAGCGCCATTCGAAACCGAGAGATCGAGCGGCTTTTGATGGAGGCTATAGCTCCGACATCCCCTTAAATAAATTTTTGGAATTGTAAATAAAATAGTGTGAATTTATGTATTTTTGCCCATTAAAAAGCTGTAATAATTTAGTTGCACGTGTTCATTTAAAGAAAAACAGCATATTATATTTTAATAAATAATGCATGATTAATACGAAATAAACATATTATTTTATTTATCCCGCATTATATCCTGCATCTCTACTCTCAAAATAACTTCGCTCGCTACTCCCGGAGACGTAAGGCCAGTCCTAGTCAAACAAGAGCGAAAGGAACGCGAATGGTTTTTTTAACCATTTGCCTTCTTGTAATATTTTTTATAGTAATTGGTGCAAGTCTGGACGTGACAGTAGAATAATGGTGAGCAACTATGTGCATTTTCTGTATGTTAAAAAAAATAAAGAATTTTAATTTGCAGACATTTTACTAATTTTGTATTGTTTATTTGTGAGTTCAATAAATTTTAATGATCTCGAGTGGTCGTAATAATTAATAAATGAAGTTTAAGTTTCTTATAGATGTTCTCCTTTGTATGAGAGGTTATTAATAACATATGAATATTTAATAATATTTTCCTACATAATTAATTGAAAGAAATTGGGCAATATGACTGATATTTCTTCTCGACAAATCTTACGAAAGCAGAATACTTTGCCTGACATTCTTATGCACTAATTATGTGCATAATAACTAAAACAGTGAGGTTATAAAAATTGTAAAAACGAAAATTCAATAGTGAAGTAGTAATAACAGAGAAGCGGGAATAATAAAGCAGCTAAAATGGGTTAATTTTATCAATTATTTAGAATTCATTTTTGATTTTGACTAATTTAAATCTAAATACCTTTATATTATATTAATTTTGATTTCAATTAATTTATAATTCGAATTCATAGTAGCAGATACATAATTGAGTGTAATTTATGTGTTTGAAATTTAAAGTTGCTTAAAAATTGTTTTTATATTATGAAATAATTACTGGCAATTTATAAGTTTAAAATTATAAATGTTTAAGATTCGTGTTTATGTTATGAATGAATAGCTTGTAATGTATATGTGTGTAATTAAAATTGATCAAAAATTGTTTTTATATTATGAAATAATTGCTAATTTATGAGATTGAAATTATAAACATGTTTAAGAATTGTGTTTGTGTTATGAAATAATAGCTTACAATTTATAAGTTTAAAAATAAAAATATTTAAGAATTGTGTTTATGTTGTGAAATAATTTCTTTTAAGTTGTAATTTATATGTTTACCATTATAATTGCTTAAAAATTGTTTTTATATTATGAAGTAATTGCTTGCAATTTATAAGTTTAAAATTAAAAATGTTTAAGAATTGCGTTTATGTTACGAAATAATAACTTGTAATTTATAAATTTATGATTAAAATTGTTTAAAAATTGTTTTTATATTACGAAGTAATTGCTTGTAATTTATAAATTTATGATTAAAATTGTTTAAAGATTGTTTTTATATTACGAAGTAATTGCTTGTAATTTATAAATTTATGATTAAAATTGTTTAAAAATTGTTTTTATATTACGAAGTAATTGCTTGCAATTTATAAGTTTGAAGTAAAAAATGTTTAAGAATTGTGTTTGTTATGAAATAATAGCTTACAATTTATAAGTTTAAAAATAAAAATATTTAAGAATTGTGTTTATGTTGTGAAATAATTTCTTTTAAGTTGTATGTTTATGGTTAAAATTGTTTAAAAATTGTTTCTATATTATGAGATAATTGCTTTTAATTTATATGTTTACCATTATAATTGCTTAAAAATTGTTTTTATCGACTCTTTAACATCGACTTGGACATCGTGAAGATTAGACGGGGTCTGACCAAATGTTTTGTTCTCAATATTCAACTTTTTCATTAGCAACGAAAGAAAAAATTGAATATTGAATTGACAGCCACAGAACAAAACATTTGGTCAGACCCCGTCTAACCTTCACGCGATGTCCAAGTCGATGTTAAAGAGTCCGCCGGATGCAACAACTTCGAAAAAAGCAAGAAGGTGTTCAAAACTTTCAGCCAAATCGAAGGAGGAACTTCTTTGTCAATAATAATAGTAATAATAATATGTGGACTTTTTTATCAATATCGTCGGTGGCAGCAGTAATTCTTCGTCGCACTAAAATACTAATATTTTTGGTGACCATAACCTCTCGGTCGTGCCATCTAAATTTTTTTATCCGTTAGTGCAGGATGGTGCAGCTCATTTGAAACGTTTAATTTAATTTTTAAACAGTCCTTCTATATATTTTTTATAAAAATTTTTTAAAGTGTATTTTTTATACAATTAAATTTTTATAAAAATGTTACTTTATTATATACAAATAAATGATTTTCATTAAATTATATCTTCCCAGAAAATAGTTTTTTATTTGTCACATAAATACATAAAAAAAGCAATTTATCATAATATATAATGTTTTTATAAAAATTTTGTAAAATTTTTATAGAACCAAATTTATATAAAAATTTTATAAAGTGATTTTATAAAAATTTTACTTAAACTTTATAAAATTTTTCCACATGGGAGAGTATTGTATTACTTTCCTTTTTCACTTATGAATTATCTCGAAATTTGCTTGGGAACTATTCGTTTGCTGATGTAGTGTACACTACATTACAGGAGTTTGGTGACATAGTTAAGAAAAATAATACATGTTGCACGAGTGCTTATCGCGTGGGAACTTAGATGAAATATAATATGAACGTATTTGAAGATGAAATACGAATAATCCTCGTTCCATTTAGTTTGTTAACTACGATTTATTTATTGCTAGAATAATAAAGATACGTTCTCTGTAACGAAAAGAAAATACAAGATTCATTGGTTTGCGTCCTATTTATTCTGATTTTTCGGTGATTTGCATGTACAAGCATATGGTAAATATATATAAATATTGTTAATTTATTATAAAATAAGAAAATAATGATAAAGATAAATATATGCAAATTAAATGTAAGACATGTATATATAAAAAAAATAACAAAGGTAAAGTATATATATGTAAATATGTATGTATTTCCTCAAACCAAAAAAAAAACCCTTTTTGCTGTTTTATTTGGAATAATAATTGAAATTGTTAAAATAGTTGTTGATGTAAGGGGACAGGGTATTCCTCTGTATGTTCTTAAGAAGGGTATATGTGTAAATTCGCATAAACACGTAAAAAAACTGTATTTGTGTACATTCGCGTAAATGTGTGAAAAAAACTTCATATATGTAAATTCGCGTAAACATGTAAAAAAAATTGTATATGTTGTGATGGAAATCGTCACACAATCTTTTCGCGGCGAACAAAGCATTTAAACTCATGTTAAATGTAAGTCGTCGGAGCCTTTGGTATGTCAAGGCCAACCGACGACATTTGTTTACGTCGATCAAGTGTACAATTACGCGCGCAATGGTACGTAGGGACGAGAGCGCGAGTGTGTGTGTTTCCCACTCTCATCCCTTTTTCGAAAATTAGGAGATGCCTATTTAGTATGTCCCGATCCGCCGCTCGAGACGGACGAAGTAAATCCGGTGCGTTATAGTTTTTCCGGCTAACAAAAGGCGCATGAGGCGCAAAGCCGTAGACAACCCGGAACGTCCTCGCGAGGTGAGCCGCGAGTGTTTTTGGTGTGTGTGTTAAGGGCGGGAAGTGTTTGAGTGAGTGCGGACGCGGTTCGCGAGGCACTCGCCGCGGCACAGGGCCGCCTTCCACCACCGCAGCCGACGTTGGTCCTCCGTTGCCCAGGAGGACACAGGGACACGGATATCGGCTGGGCCATCCACGGGGCGCACCCCGGTAAGTGTATTTTATACTACCGCGCGTTCCCCCCATTACCCCGAGTGTATGTGTGTGTGAGACCTCGGGAGTGTATTCGGGTACGCCGGTACCCGAATAGCGGAGATCGGGGTAAAGTCAACCGCAGGCGAGGATCTCGATCCGGTGGACTCCCGATACTTCCGCCTGCGCGAAACAACCTTTGTCGCGGCTCACGGCCTGGATGGCCAATTGTTAATTAAATTAAAATAAATGTTTTATTTATTTTTATCTTAATTTTGAGTATATTTATTATGTCCTCCCCGCTCCCGCCAATATCCTTTAATTTTTTATAAATCGTGTCGAGGCAAGGAGGATTGCCCGAATCCTCCACACCGATCGTCCCAGCGAACTCGTGTTCCTGGCAACAGCCCGCAGTTCGCGATAAATTAAATAATTGTGTGCGCGGTATTGGGCAACGTGGCCCAACGGTTTTTAATTATATAAATTAATTAATTTTACCCGGGCACGCGAATACCACGTCACAATGTATAAATTGGCGTAAACATGTAAAAACTCATTAAATCTAAGAAACAGCAGTTGATAAAATACGCTTTTAATGAAAGATAGAGACTTCAGTAATTTGTACAAATGTGAAATTGCGTTATAAAATATTGAAATATTTATATGAATGTGAAATATAAAAAGAAAAAATAATAAAGTGGTTTTTAATTATTATTATTAGAGAATGGGTTAAAACTCAACAAGGCAACTTTTACATACTTGTGGAAAAAAGGCTTCTTTCCTAAAATATCTGCGTGTGCTTATAGCACAATAATGTCGAAAATTGAACATATATAGATATATACATACATACGTGTAAATGTCTTCTATCTGCGTAACATATGATTGAGAAAAATACGAAAGTAGTGAAGTAAAATTATGAAAAATATGTAAATATATAAGGAAATAGTATAAAATAAATTACAATTTGTAACCAAAAAGCAATTATTCATAATAAGTGATACTGAATAGTCTAAATAATATTGTTTATTACTGCATAGTATTGTATTGTTAAAAAAAAGAAGAAAAGCATAATATTGTATATTTGTGTAATTGGTTTAGCTAATCAAATAAGAATATTATTTAAATAACCCAACTAACCCAAATAAAAGGTATAATTTTAATTGAATTAATAGAAGTTAAATTGGCATTTTCTGTAAACGTTAGCATGTGCATTCTATTGAATGAGGGGGAATTTTGAGCAATGTAAGAATAAAATTACAATTAAAACAGAAACATTTAAGGAAGTCGTTACGGTAGGGCGTCGTTGCCATTAATTTAAAATATTACATGTTAGATTAAAACTACTTACTTTTATGTAGAACTTCTTTCTTGTTCAGCTTGGCCCGTGGTTTTAAGTGAGATCAATTTATAATTGAATACATAAAAGGTGTATTCTCTTTATATTTCGCGTAAAAGAAAAAAGGTTCAAAAATTTTATTTTATCTAATCTGGCTGCTGGGCAGATCTTCCTTCCTTCTATATTTTGATTATAAAAAGCACTTATTTTAGTAATAGAAAATGAGCAGTTGCTCCAAGTTCGCGAACGAGGAAAAAAATAGAATAAAAAGAATAAAAAAAAAAAATTCTCAAAATCTAAGAAATACAGGGTCCTCTACATGCAAACACCAGTCAAACTCCACACTTAGCACCAATTTGTAACGTGGGGGACTCGGGTTTGGTGGTGAATGAATGCACAAGACCCTGTGTTGAGATTATCGATGTATTGAAAGGACGATTAGACGTCTCTACACTTCGAGCGGTGATCTTAGAATGCCGAGCGGGGACAGGTCGCCCATCCAGCGGGATGGTCGTTGGGTCGCCAAGTCTGCAGTTTTGGCGTTATCTTGTCTGCTAAGGTGGGGTCGGCCAATGAGAGCTCCTGTGAAGCTTCTTTGATCCAAAATCCCACGTGCACAAGTGCAACGTAGTGTACTTGGAAAATAGTTACGGGGAATTCCTTCCCGTGACAATATATGGGTGGTTCTCTGTGACATCGAAGATGAAAAAAATAAATATTGCTATAACTGTGGGAATATGTTATAGAGATGTCCAGTAGTTCTCCTGAATTTTTTCAGATTTTTTCTGGGCTATTATTTTAAGTTACAGAGAGTCAAAATTGACATTTTAGCACTTTTTTGCATTATATGCCCATTTTCATGAATTTTTAGCTCCCAGGGGATGCATTTTTCACTAAAAACATAAGTATGACTTTTTTTGTAAAATTTTCCGAACTTTTCATTAAAAATACTTTTAAAGACATAAATGTAAGCTGTCACACACTTGTAAGCCATTTAAACCTTAAATAGTGAAAATCAGCAATTCTGCTCCGGACTCTGGTAACCTAATACTGTCTATAAGATGTCTTTTTATAGTCAGAAACTGCCTAAAAATTTCCAGAGTGGGTCTAAATCATTAAGATCACTTATGGTCAAAATATCCGGGAAAAGTGCCCGAAATATTAATAGAAATGTATATTTGTTGCCTTATAACGATGAATCTAGTAGCATGATCATTGCAAAAAAATTTGTGCACTTACCTTGGAGTTGTAGGAAAGTATCTTCACTTGTTTCAGTATCCATCTAATCCTCTGTAAGCTGCTAAAAATACAAATATTATTATACAAATGTAAAAAATTAATTTTTAAACATTTATAATGCTGAATTTTTAGTTTTACATCCCTTACAAGAATTATAATACTAATCTGAAGGATTACTATAAATATATAAACATCATTATTACAATAACTGAATATACGTATTTAATACAAAAGATATATAAATAAATCGGATATATAATTATAATGAATAATATATTGCCGCGGTGGCTCATGGGTAGAGCTCCCGACTCTCACACCGAGGGTCGTGGGTTCGATCCCAGACGTGTACCTCTGAAAATTTTTTCATGTGCATTTTTCGAACACCGCGACTCAGTGGCTCGGCGTGTCACTATAATGTGACGCCAGTTCAGATGCGCGTGCGTTTCGTGCATTTGTCAGTGCATGAGAGGCACGGGCATCTGAACTATAGGGAACGTTAGGGACGCGAAGATGTAAAGAGGATCGCGGTGGTTCCATCGGGAGGACAGGAAACTGTAATTATTAGACTAATTACAGTAACCGATGATATCTTCCGATGGACACAAGCACCACTGTTTCAACTACATGTGCTTTGTTTACAGACACACCGTTCACCTCCGTCGCTGATTAGCCCTGGCAGTATAAATAGAGCGACGTTAAATAACAAAAAAAAAAAATAATGAATAATATGATAACGTGACAGTGACAAGATTGTGAAATCTAAACAATGTATTGCTGAATAATAATAATAATAATGTTGATACTTTTATAGTAATCCTTCAGATTAGTATTATAATTCTTGTAAAGGATGTAAAACTAAAAATCCAGCATTATAAATGTTTAAAAATTAATTTTTTACATTTGTATAATAATATTTGTATTTTTAACAGCTTACAGGGGATTAGATGGATACTGAAACAAGTGGAGATACTTTTCTACCACTCCAAGGTAAGTGCACAAATTTTTTTGCAATGATCATGCTACTAGATTCATCGTTATAAGGCAACAAATATACATTTCTATTAATATTTCGGGCACTTTTCCCGGATATTTTGACCATAAGTGATCTTAATGATTTAGACCCACTCTGGAAATTTTTAGGCAGTTTCTGACTATAAAAAGACATCTTTTAGACAGTATTAGGATACCAGAGTCCGGAGCAGAATTGCTGATTTTCGCTATTTGAGGTTTAAATGGCTTACAAGAGTGTGACAGCATACATTTATGTCTTTAAAAGTATTTTTAATGAAAAGTTCGGAAAATTTTACAAAAAAAGTCATACTTATGTTTTTAGTGAAAAATGCATCCCCTGGGAGCTAAAAATTCATGAAAATGGGCATATAATGCAAAAAAGTGCTAAAATGTCAACTTTGACTCTCTGTAACTTAAAATAATGGCCCAGAAAAAATCTGAAAAAATTCAGGAGAACTACTGGATATCTCTAAAACATATTCCCACAGTTATAGCAATATTTATTTTTTTCATCTTCGATGTCACAGAGAACCACCCATACATATATGAGTATATGTAAAATATTACTCACTCAGATCTATTAATTATTGCTATTAATTAGTTTTATAATTTAGAGCACATTCAAATTGAATTAAAATTATTTGTTTTCCAGTTCTGTTTTGTCCTTGGAGGAAGAATATTCTTTGTATTTGAAAATATACTGAAAATTAACATGTAATTGAGTTCGATTTGATGCCTGAAAAGAAAAGAATTATTATATTGGATAAGTTTATATAAAATAAATTTAATATTTCTTTCATGTTTATTAGAAGTATATCATAGAAACTTCTATCTTTATATGCATGAAGAATAACAATGAAAAACATTTATAACTAAAGGTTACAAAACTAAGAATACATGAAAGTGTCACACGAGTATCGTTGCATATTAAGTGTACTTATGTAATTCGTATTATTGTTGGCGCAGCCGATACAACCCGATAGGCCGTCTGCCCCTTACATGCGTCGAACCTCGTAACGCTTTATAAAGACGTCAAACATTCGAAAACCAGATACATGCCTATTTGTTATAAATAATAAATACCGAATTGCCTGGTAGAATAGGATTAGCGATTTGATTAAGGTTTGTTATTACTGGTGCAGCCGGTAGAAACGGATAGGCCGTCTGCCCCTTACATGCGTCGAACCTCGTAAAGCCTTATAAAGACGTCAAACATTCGAAAACCAGATACATGCCTATTTGTTATAAATAATAAATACCGAATTGCCTGGTAGAATGGGATTAGCGATTTGATTAAGATTTGTTATTACTGGCGCAGCCGGTAGAAACGGATAGGTCGTATGCCCAATACATGCGTCGATCCTCGTAAAACCTTATAAAGACTTCAAACATTCGAAAACCGGATACATGCCAATTTGTTATAAATAATAAATACGGAATTGCCTGGTAGAATGGGATTAGCGATTTGATTAAGATTCGTTATTACTGGCGCAGCTGGTAGTAACGGATAGGTCGTATGCTCAATACATGCGTCGATCCTCGTAAAACCTTATAAAAGATCTGTAATGGTTGCTTTAAAATTATGGAGTTTAACGGTAGACACCGATAGCTGTTAGTGGACAATATAGTGAAAAGCCTTATAGAACCTTATTCATTCAATGCACACTAAGACGTCAAATATTCGAAAACTGAATATATGCCTATTTGTTATAAATAATAAATACCGAATTGCCTTGTAGAATGTGAGTAGCGATTTGATTGAGATATGTTATTGCTGGCACAGCCGGTAGTACCCGATAGGTCGTATGCCCAATACATGCGTCGATCCTCGTAAAACCTTATAAAAGAACTGTAATAATTGCTTTAAAATTATGGAATTTAACGGTAGACACCGATAGCTGTTAGTGGACAATATAGTGAAAAGCCTTATAGAACCTTATTCATTCAATACTTATTCACACTAAGACGTCAAATATTCGAAAACCGGATACATGATTATTTGATATAAATAATAAATACGGAATTGCCTGATAGAACGCGATTAACAATTTGATTAAGATTGTTTTTATGGATGTCTCAGCTCATACGATCCGGTAAACGAACCGCCCATTTATTTTGTTGATCATCATATTGTACTATAAAATGTTTTTTTTCTTTTGTGAGTTTTATCTTATAAAATACTATAGGCATTTATTGTATAGTATGGTATGAGGTTTTTGCACCCGGGATACCTTATAGAGTCGAATTATAAACCTACCATTAGAAAGCAAAAAAAGACATAAACATATAGGGTACCTGAATTTTAGCCTACTCGGAAATTTTGCCTACTCCGCATAAAGTAACGTATCACATGAAAGTCGTCTTGGACAATCTGCGCAGAAAAAGGCGCGAATTTTAAATATCGGTTTAATTGACAGTTACATAAATAATAAATTTGTTATAAATATTAAATTTGTTATAAATAATAAATGTTTATGAATAATTAATAAATTATACCGTATATTTATTTGAATCTATGAGTTTCTAAAATGTCAAATCAATTTATGAAATATTCAGTGTACGATCATTCATTGGTTGTTAAAAATTGTATATTAATAAATAATATAAATGAATAAATAATGCCATAATATGTTTAAATGATAAATTAATTAAAATAAAATAAAATAAAATTTTGAAACAAAGAAATGTATACTTAGTACGTGAATAATAAATATTTAAGCCGACAAGTAAATTAAGGTGAGTAAATTACGTTAGAAAAAATGATATAATAATTATAATACAGTGAAAAAAAAATTAGTAAGTTGAATAAACTATTTGTTTAAATAGTCGTAAACCAATATTTATTAACAACTAATAAATATTTTGAACTTTCAAATACAATACTACTATCTTTGAATAAAAAACTGTATCGATCTTAACAAATATTTCATAGTTTATAACAAACGTTTTATCGAATTTACTAAATTATTTATTAAATATACACAAATTATGTACCAAACATTAATAAAAAAAAAAGCATAAAGTATTAGTAATATAAGAGAAGCAAATTATAATTTGTAATATATTATAATTGTACTGTGCGACTCTTTAGCGAATGACAATTATTAATAAATTAATAAAATAAGAAACAAAGTTATTATATTTTTTCAATAACGTAAGTTTATGCACGTATAGCGACTATACCCTAAAGGATAAAGCAGGCTTCGCCGTCGGTACAAAGTTATCGACGGTAATCGTAAAAGTTCCGTGTTATCGTTGGAAATAAATAAGTCGATTTATCTCTCAATTTTTTTGTTTGTGACAAGTTCATAGATGGCGTTGATATGTATAGAATAAGGAATTAATCGAAATAGCGATTCAATTTGTGTAAATTGAATCTAATAAACATACTCAAATGAAAAGAATGAATTAATCGAAAACATTATAATTTAATTTGCGTACTTGCATTTTTCACATAATATATTTCGCAATCGAGATGCACAGTAATTGTTAATTCAAACTTGCAATCGTTCAATATTTTGGCTAGACTGGCTCAGGGTGAATGCGGGAATTGCCCGGGGTAGGATTGCCAATGGCGATTCTTTATCTTCGTTGATCTGCCTAAAGTATTCAAGTTTAACAACTGCATGATGTTTGTCGATACCGCCCAGGTTTATCACTCTTTTTATCTTACGGTTCTAGAAATGGGTGATCAGCAAATTACTCAGGATGTGAATGCGATAGCATTCTGGGCATCTACTAATGGACATATAAAGAGAGTCCACACCCTTTGAGAAACGGATCCTTACCAAACTCTAGGATATTATTTCTACTATAAAATATAAAGAAGCTGGAATTATAGGATCCAATACCTTTTTTTACAATAGATATAAGTAAATAACAAAAAATCTCACCGAAAAAATCCTTGACTATTATCGCTTACAACTCAAAAAGAAGTAAAAAAAAACATTGAAACCATATTAGAACAAAGCTGAGATTGAGTAGATACGTTTTGCAAAATAGAGGCTCAAATATCTTAATTTGGTCAAGTGTTATGAAAGAAATAAGAAATAGACAAGATTTTGGCCTATAGAAATCATCAAATTTTAATGTTAAATTTTCGAATAAAAGGATGTGGAATCTCCTTGTTGGAATGAATGTCAGAAAAACAAAAGTAATGATCCTGAGTAGTCAGGCTATAAACTTTAAAGCATATTCTAGCTGTTCGATATAGCTTAAATTTAACACAATGGCAGAAATAATAAAATAGCTCAGTCGGTACAGAACAAGCCTCCAGAGTTAAAGATCGGAGGTTCAAATCCCCGAACAAGAAAGTTTTTTTATATTTTTTTTTTAAATTTCATAAATTTTTCTAAATCTTGAGAAAAACAGGCTTTATACGTTGCTTTTCAAAGTTGCTTTGACGTTGTTTCAACATTAGTTTCCACCCATCGCGGCAACTTACAAAATATTAATGGACATCTAATATTGCAGCAACGTTTCTCCAACGTTGCATCAACTTTCATAACAACATTGGAATATTGCTAAGATAACGTTGCTACAACGTTGACACAACGTTGTCACAATATGTGTGCTAGTAGGGATATTATTGTTATTTATAAATTAAATTAATCTAGCATGTATAATTTTTCCGAAAATTTAACTATGTTTCAAATAAGTGAAATGGCTCTGTAATTTGTTATCTTATGTTTCTCATTACTTTTGTGAATCGTAATTATTTCTGTTGTTTTAGTGCACTAGACCAAGTAGTTTTTTCCATATAAAAATTTATGACATAAACTAAAGGTAATATTAAAAAATGTGCTATGTATTTTATTGTGTTCGCGTTAATATTATCTACTCCTCCATTTTTACTCTTTAAATTTTTTATTATATTTTCTATTTCGTGTGCATATGTAGATGTAATAAAAATGCTATTTTAATTGAATTGGGGCAATTTTAAATTTTCATTTGTTTCCAATCCTATTTTATCACTTAAAGTTTTACCTATATTAGTAAAAAACGTGTTCATTTCAATTGGATTTCGTGTAGGATCACTTATTTTACATCGTTTTCAATTATGTAATTAACCCTGACATTTTCGTGCCTTTTTCCCCAGTTTTTCATTAATAATTTATCATTTTTTGGATTGCTAGAAATTTTTTTATTTGTTCTTTGTCATATGATTCTTTGGCTTTATTTATATTTTTATCTAAGAGTTTAGTATGATTTGTATAATATAATTTATTTTTATGTTAGGATTTCTTTTCCAAAATAAACATAAACTCTCTTTAGTTTTACAGGATATCATTATTGCACCAGTGATCCATCTATTTCTAGCATTCAAACTACTCTTATTTTTTTCTTATCTTTATACTCTGTTTAGCTTTGTTTACATAGTTTTGTATTTTTTTCAAGTAAAGAAAATGTTGTAATACTTGGATCCTGCATATTTAAAATTTCTGTCCAAATTTTCTTGTTAAACATTTTGATTATTTTAGTATAATCAATCATTTCGACAGTGTTATTTATCTTTGGTTTTCTAATTTTTTCTATTGTCATAACCAAAAGATAGTGATCATTAAAAGGGGCAGTTAAAGTAAATGTATTGTAGTTAATTACTTTAGTTTTTCTAAAGACATTATTAGACGTAATTTTTGTTCAATAGCATCTATTTTTAATAGATCAATATTAAAGTCTTCTAGTATCAAATGATTTTTGGTTTTAAAAAATTAACTTTTCTATATTTAGTATAAAATCTATTTTAGGAATATCATGTGATCTATATAGATATATACGGTGATATATATATATTAGGTTACCAGAGTCCGGAGCAGAATTTCTGATTTTCACTATTTAAGGTTTAAAGGGCTTACAAGAGTGTGACAACATACATTTATGTCGTTAAAAGTATTTTTAATGAAAAGTTCGGAAAATTTCACAAAAAAAGTCATAGTTATGTTTTTAGTGAAAAATGCATCCCCTGGGAGCTAAAAATTCATGAAAATGGGCATATAATGCAAAAAAGTGTTAAAATGTCAACTTTGACTCTCTGTAACTTAAAATAATGGCCCCGAAAAAATCTGAAAAAATTCAGGAGAACTACTGGATACCTCTAAAACATATTCCCACAGATATAGCAATATTTATTTTTTTCATCTTCGATGTCACAGAGAACCACCCATATATATATAGATATATAGATCTATATGTATTATAACGGGGTACGAATTGAATATAAGGAATAAAAAATCAACGAAGGTATCGGGGCGCGAACCCACGATCCCAGGAGCGCGAGACAGAAGCCTCACCACTGCGCTACCATTCTCAATTATTCCGGCTAGTCGAATTAGTCCTACCGGCGATCGTCGCCGATAATCCAGGGACCTACCTGCGCCGACACTCGAAATCCGTACCTGTTATATCCCCCACCCAAACGCGACCTACGCCCTCGGGAAGCCGTTTGATCACTTCGATCATCAAAGCTAGAGAGACGAAGGTTGTCCCTGCTCGACCGGTGTCAAGAAGACCGTTTTCTGAGCACCGAGAGACTCATTGGGGATAGCCGTGCGTTGCACCACCACGCTTGAGATCCCAGAAACTCAAGCTCCCCTACGTCTAGTGCCTACCTTGGAGGTGTACTGCATATACGTATACACACTGCGGAGCTGCAGACACAGGCTTTTCTCCTATAGTCGTGCCTCCGCACTTTTGACGTTCTCGCGGGGAAATCCACCGGGACAGTGGTGGTGGGGATGGGAGTTTGTGACCGTCTTTGGTCGATGATGAGCCAGGCGAAAATAAATTTCTTCGTCTCTTCTGGCAAGTCGGTGTTTCAGTTGGGCGCCATGTTACATGTGTAAATTAATAGATTAGATTATTTGACGCCCAACATTAATTGCTAGGTTGCGCCTACGAGGCGCAGAACGTAAATTTTTAGATTGCATTTTTTTATGTGATTCGAGCTGCGCTTCCATAGGTGCCCAAATGATTTTATTACAAACGGAAATGAATCTAATTTAATTTAACTGATTTTCTGGTGATCAATTACTGTAAATTTAATTTTTTTAAGTACGTGTGGATTTTACGTGTAATTTACATTATATACTAGTTATGTTAATTAGTATATTTGTTATTACTGGCAGTTAGATTAATCGGTTTGCGATTAATGTTAACCTTTAAATTATTGTATTTAGACAATAATTTATAAGTTTGAACCGGATTTTCTTTTATTGTAGTTTAGTTTGGTTTAAAGTAATCCGAGGTCGGTAATAATAATTTTTTTTAATTAATTACACGTAAATAATAATAAATTTGAATATTAAAATTGAAATATAGATCGATTTGCCTTGAGGTCCGCAATTTACATACCGAGTCCCTAATTTCGAGTAGGTTAGTTGGATAATCGGCGTTATTTAATTTTCCGACTTAATAAAAATTGTAACACCTGTGCAAAGGTAAAAATTGTATGTTTTTGAAGTTTGCTTGATAAATTTATATTTTTGACAACGCGGATCGGCTCTCGCGTTACAATAAAAATTGTATTATTATTTTTTTGTAACATTGCGATTGCAAGAGGTCACAGCGGCGTACACATTTCGTTGTTTAGGAATATATTTATATTTATTTATCTATTTATTCAATTATTTATTTATTTATTTTATAATATATTCAGCGTGCATTGGTGACCGAGAGCCGGAGTAAATTCGATTTCTTCGTATTTAGTCGAATTTAAATAATTTTTTTTTCTTGTTTTTAATTTAATTTATTAACCATTCGTAAAATTTCTTTTTAGGTTTAATATTGGATGTTTAATTATTTTATAGTAAATTATATTGATTCCGCGTTTAACAAAATTAATTTTTTTTCTCTCAATTTTTTTGTAAAATTTATAGTCAAAAATATAATTCTTTAACGTAGTTTTTTATATTAGGCAGGAAAGCAAATTTCCAATAGGTGTGCTTAATTTTTTTTTCTTGTAATTATAAAGGGAAAATAATTTATTCTTCAACTTCGTATCCAACATTTTTGTATCATTACCTTCGTAGTTAAAATTACTGGGCCTAAGAGACCTAACGGGTCGTAAATTCTTGCAACGTCGGACAAAATTTTTCTTCTAGTTAATTTATTCATGGTTCGAAGCTCATTGTATAATATTAAAACCTCCGCGTTTAAATAAGGCAATAATTTCGTCGCGCAGTTGCAAGATTTCACTTTTTTAATCGCTAAATACGGAGTTAAATACACTAGTTTCAATTGCTAAATACGGAGCCGAAGAGACGCCAAAAGTCACCGTGTTCAACTCGTACGTTTGAATTTGAGAGTCGCGATACCAAAGCAAGCGCTGATATTTTCTGTCGTCTGGATGAATTAAGGGGGTATCCTCATATAGATCGCGAAAAATGAAGACCAACTTTAGGAATTTTTTTAAAAGAAACTATTCAATATTTTTATTTGAAATTTTATTTAAGTAGTTCCTTATAGTTTGTAGAAACATAAAAATTTTTAATATATACATGATGTTAATTAGGTGAGCCACGTAATCAAATTCAAGGTGAAGATATATTTTTTTTGGTCTGGAAAAAATGGCGGACTTTTGAAAAAAAATTCATAAAAGTTTTTTTTTATTATTGCAGAAGAGTTACTAAATAATTTTTTAAAACAAAATCCTTTAGGTTTGTCGACTAGCTAATTAAATTTCTTTTAAAATGGTATATATTTTTTTCAATAGCTTTAAAACTCGCTGAGTAATCAGTGGCGCCAATTTGGAAAATCGAAAAATTGAGTTTTCGAGAAAAACGCGTTTAATATTCGCGGTATACAATATATTATTTTTTAATAGAATTGTTTCATACTTACAGCTACTAATCGACTTTTGTACTATTCGGCAATGCCTGCTCTATAAAGAAGCCCTTCTTGTTCTTCGAAATGCTGATTTTCAGATGCAGTTTTGCTTTTTTTGACCAATCGAGCTTCCTTAGATGCGGTCTCTGTTCTGATGTTTTACCGTGTTACTTGTTCAAATAGCCATAGCATCGAAACCACTGCGAATTTTACTTTAAAATTTTAACAGCATACTATTGACATGTTATACTATCGACTTATGTAATAAAAAAAATCGATTTTTCGATCGATCTATACGAGGATACCCCCTTAAAATTTGCCTGTACATTTTCTCTATGTCGGCTGTAATAACGTAAGTATAAGTTCTAAAACGTAACAGGTGGTCAAAAAGTTTGTCTTGAATGGTAGGCCCGACTAATAGAGTCTGATTTAATGATATACCATGCTCCGATTTAGCCGACGCATCGAACACAACGCGTACCTTGGTAATGCTACTCGATGCCTTTATTACTGCGTGATGCGGTAGGTAATATCCCTCGTCGCTATTATGGTTTACTGCGCTCATGTGACCTAAATCTATATATTCTTGCATGAATTCGTTGTAATTTGCTTTAAGATCAACGTTGGAATTTAATCGGGTTTGCAAAGAATAAAGACGCTTCAACGCTCGCGAACGTGAATTTCCGAATTGAACGTTATTATATTTAAATGGCAATCTGACAATATATCTGCCTTCAGAATTTCGTGTTATGGTTCGATTATAATGTTCCTTGCATAATAATTCTTCTGGAGATTTTAATGAATCTAATCCGGTTTCTTCTAAAGTCCAAAATTTTGTTATTAAATCGTTCAATTCGGCGAGATTGCATGAAACGCGTTTGAGAATTATACAATCGCATGTCTCGCCCGCAATTACCCATCCCAATTGCGTTTTCTGCAAAATTAAATCGTTTCGCCCGTTTGATCAATTAATTTGCCCTATCATAAATAAAGACAACGTTGCGCCTGAGCCTGAAATTGAGGATCGGCTAATTTTATGTTTGATGGTAAGGTAATAGAATTCCGGGGGAACATTTCGACAGGTACAAAATTGGATATTTTATCGACAATTAACAAAGTTAAATTTTATGAAAATCGCTGTGTATTGAACCAATCTTCAATTCCACAACACCTCGAGAAATTGTATTTAATGCATTAATTGCTCCTATCGGAATCACGCATATTTTAATAGGTAGTCTAAGCGTGGACGCAAGTTTTTTAGTGATAAAATGGGTAGTTGCGCAAGTGTCTAATAACGCTCGAACCTGATGAGAGTTTCCGTCGGAATCTTTGACACGTATGATTGCGCTCGCCATGAGAGTCGCGTGCGGTGCGTGATCGACGTCTGAAATTTCACGAGCTAGTCATGATTTCAAATTTCCTTTATCTATTGCGGGAGTGCAAGATGGTCGAGAGTCTGTCGGTTGTAAGAGTGTGTAATGTAGTTTGTGACATCGTTTGCATGATCCTGATCGACACGGTGCAGGATGAACGCGCAAGCAATTGAGACAAAGGCCTTTTTCCTTTACTAGATCCCAACGTTGTAAAATACTTAAATTTTTTAATTTGATGCATTCATAAATTAAGTGACCGTCGCCGCAATGCGTGTACGTATTTCTTGTGCTCATAACGAACGCTCGCGCACTTCGATTTCCCTTGATAGCCTTGCTGTGTTTACGCTTATTTCCTAACTCGTTTTTTATACGTTCGGCGTCTTGCTCGAATACGCATAGACGAAAGACGGTATGATTGACAAACTTAAAAAATTGTTTAAAATTCGGTAACTCATCTAAGTTGAGGGACTCTTTTCATTTTTGCCTAATTTCATACGGTAGTGCGCGTTCTAAAACCCGAATTATCATACGATCAACTGGGTTCACCTGTAACGAATTCAACATACTAAGATGATGACGGACATCGTCGATTAATTTGGATAAATTAGCGGAAGTTGCTCGCATAATTGGAGTAATATCTAAAATTGCATCTACATGCTTGCAAACTAAAATACGCCGTTTTTCGTAAGAATTCTTGAGTAAATTCCAAGCGTTCTTGTAATTCTCGACACTCGCATCATAAATTGAAATCTTGCTCCAGGCCTCTCCGATCAAACAATTTTTTAAATATAAAAATTTAATCAAATCGTCGATGTCATTTCGAGAGCCTACCATTGTAAGAAACGCGTTTCTAAACGACAACCATTACCCATGATCTCCATTGAATTTCGGAAATTCGGCGACTGGTAATTTTAATGTTCTCTGTTTCTCGAGAAACGTCGAGTGGCCTATCGGACCGCTCGCGACGCGTAATGTGGTATCAATTGGATATACGGACTCTATTTTACTAGCTATTTCATAAGATTTATCTTGAATCTCAACAATTTCGCGTCTTCTCTCGTCGCTAGAGTCCAAAAGGGTCAACTCGTCGTTCAATTCCTCGTAATTATGTAATAAATCGGTTAATCTAGACAGATGTAGTCTTGCGTTTACTTTATCCCATTTATTATGCGCTAACGCTGTTGCGGTCTGGGTTAATTGTGCCTTTAAGGTAGTACGTTTTTGATGAATTTGAGCGATGCGCTTAGAAACGTCCATTTCGAAATGAAATTAATAAATTAATATTACTATGTAAAAGTATGCAAATAATTACGTGACTCGATAATAAAATTGAATTAATTTACTAAATTTGTTTAAAATTGATTTACTTAACAATGAAATAAGAGGAAATGTATTTATGTAAACGAAATAATAAACTATTGTTTAATTTGAAAATTACGAGAAAAATATTGAAAGAAAACTAATAATGTCAAGTGGCTCAAATCACCAAAACAAGCTAAACGGGCGCAAGGTTCCGGGAATTAACCTACGAATCGGTTACCTTGTTGTCGTTCTCTATACCGATATTCTTCGAACTTGTTTAACGGACGTTCAGTGATTTATTTTAGTTCATAAATGTCTAATGTGAGACTTTGATTTTCTATATGTACCAAAATAATTGATTCTGCGAATGAAATCTTAAACAAAGTTAATTAAATGAATACCTCAAGCAAAATAAATTACATTTAATATAATAGAATGAAGCTAACTCTAACACTAATGTAAATTATTAAAGAAGTAATTTATTAATATTAAATGGTAATGAAGTTAAATTGAACTGTTACATTAACGAATTTAATTAAATTCCATAAAAAATTTCTATTAGAAGCAAAATTAAATTGACTCGAATTACTAAATTAAATGAAATTTGGCAGAAAGTCTACTTATTTAAACCTGTTAATATATTCTAAATAATACGAATAATAAGTGCGCTTTTAAAGAAAAACACTTATCTTTTTCCACTCCTGGAACTGCTCGTTGATGGTTGATGATGACCTCGAAGACTCTCTCTTTCTATTCTCACGTGGATGTCATCCTTGACTCTCTCTCTCTCTCTGGAAGTCGAAGTGGGTGTGACCTTCACACCTCACAGGAGGCACCAATGTTTTGTCCGTAAACTTCCCTTTGGAGGATGCTTCCGGTGGTTAGGATTAAATTTTTGGAATTGAAATAAATCTACTCGTTTTGAGCCACAATTCGAATTTTATTGGCTCAGTGGGAGAAAGCCGGAAGGCATAAAACTCCCATGAAAATTACACAAATAAAAGTGGAATTAAGAGAGAGATAGATAGATAGATAAAACTTTATTGGGTTTATAGGGGTAGAAATCCCGTTAACACATTATTACAAAAAAACTTATAAGCATGTACAAAAAACAAAAATAGTTATAACAAAATAATAATAACAAAATTAGCGCAATAACAAAAGATAATTTTCGTCGCTTATATCTACGCCAATAAAAAGATAAAATTAACAAGAAAGCCATAATATAAAATACAATAATAAATATAAAGCAATAATAAAGATAAAATAATAAACTCAAATCTTACGCAGCATAAATCGGCCTACCGTTAAACAATCTGAGGACATATAAGATTCTCACGCACAACTCTGTCCTCCCAGGCTGAACAGTCAAGCCTAAACAAATGCTCAAATAAGGATGATTTAAAATGATTAATATGCGATGGATCAAATGGAATGAATGAATTAAACTGAAATGAATTTAACAATTCAGAGGCAGTTACTATAAAAGATTTATTGAAGGATTCTGTACGTGAAGGAAGATAGGTTAAGGGTTTAGGAGGAAAACGAGAAGGATATCTAAGATGATCTACTGTATAGTCGATTTGAGTGAAATGTTCAGCAAGATAATGAGGCGAATTTCGAGCAATAACACTATAAGCCAATGATCCAATAAAATACAAACGTCTAGACTCGACTGACAGCCATCGCAAATGTAATCTATACGGTGTTACATGATCCCGTCTACGCAGAGTTCCCCATACAAATCGCACACACGCATTAAGGAGTCGCTGAAGTCTTAGGTTCCGCACCTGATCAATATTATTATACACAGCACACGCATAATCAAAATGAGGCATAATAAGTGTCTCCACAAGATATTTTTTAGTGCTTTAAGAGAATGCCCTCCTATGGAACCACAATGAGCGCAAGACTCCATGGACCCTCTGCGATATTAACAAAACCTGCTTTGACCAGTCCAGGGTGGGTGACAACCAAACACCCAACGATTTAACCTCATTATCGTAATCCAAATAGGCATTTAACAGCTTAATTCGGAGAGCAACAGCCAGATCCACTCGCGAAACATATGCCTGACTACCTAGGATCATGACCTTTGTTTTGTTTACATTCAAAGCAAGAGCATTTGATACTGCCCAAGAAGCAACCGCATTCGCATACTGCGTAATTCGATGCACACCCATCTCAAAATCCGCTGGAAGAAAAGAATGATGAACCTGGACGTCATCAGCATAAAGCATGCATTTATTAAATTGAAGGACATCTGGTAAATCATTAATGAAGATGGAGAATAATAATGGACCCAATACACTGCCCTGTGGCACTCCCGAGTTCACCCCAAGCCAATCCGAACAACCACTCAAATCATCCACAACCGCCTGCATACGACCTACTAAATAATGATAAAACCATCTCAGAACAGTATCAGTGCAACCCAACCTACGCAATTTAAGCAGAAGCGGCCCATGCGGTACAGAGTCGAACGCTTTAGAGAAGTCGAACAGAACCAAGACTGTTATCATTCGGGAATCTATAGTCCTTCTAATATCATCCAGGACCCCTAAAAGCGCAGTCTGCGTATTATGACCTCTGCGAAAACCCGCTTGTCTTGGATTTAATAATTGATAGTTTTCTAAATAAGACGACAACTGAAAATGAACTAAACGTTCTAAAAGTTTCGAGATCTCACAGAGTTTGGCTATCGGTCTAGTATCAGAACAGGTTCGAATCCTGCTCGACTTCGCCAGCGGAAACAATAAGGTTCGCTTCCAACATTCCGGGAAAAATCCAATTGTTAATAATTCGTTGTAACTCCTCTAGGGTGTATGGTATCAAACTCAAATCTAGCAGGAGTAATACGATCACCTTCATTCACCTGAAACAATGAATCAAGAAAAGATGGAGGAAGAGGTGCAAGGCGATTCGAAACAGATGCATAATGGACATTTAATTGCTGAGAGGTAAAAAATTCTAATGGTGATGAACCAAGATTAGTGCCCAATCCTAACCCTTTTAGCTCTCTCCATTTGGTCCTAGGATCTGTAGCATTCAACAGTTTATCAGAAAGATATTTGTATTTATTGCTATCAAGCATATTAGAAACTCTATTTCTTAAAATCTTGTACCTTTCATAATCAGCTGTATGTCGTGAGACTTGAAAAGTCTTAAAATCCAAATTTCTAGCTTTACTCAGATTCCTGGTCTCCATTGTAACCCATGGCTTATATTTATTCCCAATGACTACTAGCTTACAAGGCGCCAGTTCATCAAATGTGAAGAGGGTTGATGCCGAAAGATGAGAAATCAGCAATGAGACAGACTGAGATCTGTCATCATAAGCCGAAACATGTGTATATAAGGATGGAAATGAGGAAATATTAGCTGGATGAAAATTATGAGAAATATGCGAATTAGATGAAATGGAAAATAAATTAGATGATGACATGCTAAATGAATTTGGTGAGATGAGAAATAAATTAGGTGATGACATGGTATCCGAAGTTAAGGAATTTAATGAACTTGCATTATTAGATATGACATTATGAGTGATAGATTTATGACTAGATGATTGCATGCTTGTAACTATGTTTGAACTTATATCTAATGGCAACAACGGACTAAATACATCTGATTGCTGGTCAGGCAAAACACTATGACTAGAGGTTGAAAAACTACTACTATAATAAGAAGACCAACCCAAATTAAAGATATTACTAAAATCTGAATCTAAATCACGATGGCTGACCTCTCCCAAGTTACGCGTCCAATACCTCCTCACCTTCGTTGGCTGTCTAATTATTTGCATATAAATTATGATAGAATCATGACCCGCCGCAAAGGGGACCAATGACTTCACAAATTTATAATAAGGTACCGGTTCACGAACAAGAAAAAGATCTAGCCACGTATGAGATGTGCCTACTGATGGAACCGCATGATGAGTCGGCTTCGAATCAATAAGATTCACGTACTCGCGCCAGGGTATGTTCCCCCACACAAAGCGAACACAAGCATTCAAGAGTCGTTGGAGTCGCATAATCAAAGTGTGGGAGAACAAGCGACTCGACTAAATGTTTACGGTTCTGGCGCGAGAGTGCCCATCGGAAAAATCTCAAGGAGTGGAGGACTCCATGAACGCGCTGTGAGATTGACGCAACCTGACGAGACCAATCCAGGGTAGGAGTTATCCAGATGCCCAATGATTTGACTTGCAGTTCATAATTCAGTAGGTTATCTCCAATTCTAACCTTCGGAGCAGAATCCAGCTGAATGCGCGAAGTATAGGCTTGACTCCCCGAGATCATCACCTTCGTCTTTTTCACGTTTAAACTTAGCCCATTTGATCTCGCCCATTCATCCACCGCGTTGGCATCCTCTGAAATTCTCTGGACTCCCTGAGCGAGATCCGCCGGGTAAAAAGAGTGATAGATCTGGGTGTCATCCGCAGTGATAGATCTGGGTGTCATCCGCGAAAATCATGTGGTTAGAATGCTTTAAAACACTCGGCAGGTCATTAATAAAAATTGAAAACAAAAGAGGGCCCAGGACACTGCCCTGTGGAACTCCTCTGGCTGTGTCAAGCCGGGCCGAGGTATTCCCTAGTTCGTCCACCACTGCTTGAGAACGGCCCACAAGGTAGTGAAAGAACCAGGTTAAAACTACATCCGAACACCCCAGAGAACGCAGTTTACGGAGCATAATATCGTGCGGCACCGAATCGAACGCCTTGGAAAAGTCGAACAGGATGAGGATGGTAATCATGCGTTTGTCAATCGCTCTTCTAACATCATCCAAAACACCAATTAGTGCCGTCTGGGTACTATGCCCCCGGCGAAAGCCCGCTTGTCTCTCAATAATTAAATTATTGAAATTAATAAAATCTGTAAGTTGCTCGTGGACTAGCTTCTCTAAAATTTTGGAGATTTCGCAGAGCTTAGCAATGGGCCTGGTATCAGACGGCGAGATCACCGTGCTCAACTTAGCCAGTGGAAAAAGTAAGGATTTAGTCCAGGGCTCTGGGAAGGAACCTGTTGAAAGAGAGGAATTAAACAGATCAGCCAGGTGCGGTGCTATCTGAGGTGCCAAGCATTTTAGCCTATAGCCTTGGAGGAAGCCCTGGATATGGTGGAAAGCACCTTATGAGGAGTGACAGGAGCGAAACTAAAGGAAGCTGAGGGATAATTAGAGGGTAAAAAGTCCTGAGATGCGATGAGTGACTGAATATGAGCCAATGTGAAACGAGAGGGTGAATATGAAATGGAGGCGTAATGGTTATTAAGCTGATCGAGCGAAAATAGACTAAGAGGTGACTGAGCTGGTTTAGACACAAGACCCATGTTCCTGAGCTCTCTCCACAGATCTGAGGAATTGGCTGCAGACTTGATTTTGTGGTTATAAAGTAAATTTACTCGAGTCTAAAGAGTTTTTAATCAGACTACGAAGGTCTTTGTAAATGTGGTAGTCAGAGCTCAGGCCCGTGGTCAAGTACCTCTTGTAAGCCATGTTCCAAGCCTTAATGTTTTGCTTAATGAGTGGAGTGATCCATGGTTTATTAGAGCATTTAATAGTGGTGAGTTTTGCTGGTGCTAGGGAGTCGAATGTAGATAAAATGGAAGTGACAAGGTAGGAGAGGAGGTCATTGATAATGATGGGTGACGTAGAGAGTGATAGCGAATTAGACTGAAACAAAGAGTTTGAGAGAGAAGGAGAAGGAAAGATTGTGCGGCCAGGCGAGGTATGCGACAAATGAGTAGATGATTGATAAGATGACATGATAGTGGTGTTAAGATGAGATGAAGCTCGAGCAAAAGTATTCGAAAACATTGCAGCTGCCTCCGACAGATCGATCAACGCAAGGTTGCGCGACCAGAACATTTTTGATTTCAGCAAAGGTTTACTAAAGTCTAGTTCGAGAATAATGATGTCATGCCCTGCTGCAAAGGGCACGAGTGATTTCGTATACTTATAAACTGGCAGAGGATTTCGAAAAATAAATAAATCGAGCCATGTGTGGGATGAAATAATAGCTGTGTGAGTATGATGAGTAGGGTCTGATTCAATTAGAGAAAGGTCTAATGACTCTAAGTAGGACATATCCTTTTTGCCCATATTGATATTAAAGTCTCCGGTGATTACTACTTGATCGCATGTACGTAAGAACTTTGATACAAAGTTAAAAAATTCGAATGGGTACGTCGCTGTGAGCCTTCGGTAAACCACACAAAAGAGTAACGAACTGGAGCAACCATAAATCTGAAAAATCATAAACTCAGGAGAGTTGGAAAAAACAGAGTCCGAGTGGGCGACTAACTTAACATCAAAGTTATTCTTAATGTAAGCCACAACACCCCCCCCCCCCTCCTTTCCAACCCGATCCAATCTATATAATGTGTACTTTGGAAGGCCCAGTATATCGGAGGAGTTGTAATCCTTGAGAAAAGTTTCAGAAAAGGAAATGATATCGTGATTTGAAGGTGCAATTAATGATTCAACGGATAAGAAATGAGTTTTTAATCGGTTGATGTTAACATGAAAGATGAAAAAAGTAGTGTTAGTGAGAGATGAAGCCTGGCCAGCCGACCCTCATTTCGACGATGTGGAACTAGAGGACGGGAGATTAAGGAAGTCTGATTCGTTATGTATCGGAAGTAGCTGCCCTCCCTTGGTTTTACGCATATATACATTAAGATTCTTAACTATAGGCCTCGCATAACCTAAGTCAGAAGAACGACGAATAGCCTTAGATAGTAGAACGTGTAGTTGCTTGGGCCATAACGCACGTAGAAATATTGAGGTCGTACCACCCGTACCGAAGAGAGAATCCGCCGTAACTCCTTTCAAAAGACGCGCTTGCTCAAGAATGAAATCCCTGATAGAGGGAGAGGAAAATCTAACCACGATACCGTTACTGGCGTTGTTTCTGCTTGAAGCAAAGGCTGACGATGTTGTCGCGTGTTCGAACTGATTATTAGCTTCATTTCGGGCGAGCCATGTTCTGGTGTCAACGATGTGCGAGTTAGCCGGGGGGAGTTTAATAGTTGACAATACCTTTTCAACGGCCTCTCCCTCTGAAATTTCTAAATTAACCGGAATACCGAGCAACAGAATTTCGCAGGTATCATTGACCGGCTCCGTGGTACTCCCCAAGCAATTACTCTTAACCTCTTCGATTTGACCACGTATGACATCATTCGCGCTCTCCAGGGCACCCAGACGACTCGAAATACCCGTAAACCTTTCATCCGTCTCGGCCTCTAATAGTGAAACTCAGGAATTAAGTTCCCGAATCTCGTTTGCCAATTCTTGAACCGATGACTCGATGCGCGAGACCGAATTGTCTAGTTTCGACTCTAAGCGGCTTGCGACCTCAGAGAGGAACGCGGCCATATCAACGGCAACGGTCGACTGCGCGGGTAGGCCGGAGTGGCACTCATTGGGCGTGGCGCCACGAGGTTGCTTAGCAACCTACGATGATGATGGCGACGGAGGCGAGGCCACGTGCTTGGCAGTGGAAGGAGTCGGTATGGGCGTGGCAAATGGCTCGGCAGCGCAGGTCTCCTTAACTTGTCGTGGCAACCCAGGCGGTGGCGCCCTCACGTCAGTGGGAGCCACGACTAGCGCTTTAACTTTTGCCAACTCGCAACAGCGGCGCTCGGAAGAGCCCGACGGAACATCAAAACAGTAGTAGTGTGAGATCTTACTACACACCGGACAAACCTCGGTATAATCCTTCCTCGTGAGACGTCCGCCACATACAAAGCAGACGCGCGATGCCATTGTTGCCAATCGACATCCGCCGGTGAAGGTCGCAAATAGAAGAGCGAATATATTGCGAAAGCAGTCTTAAGTTGTGAGAACTGCTCCCCGTAGAGTCGCGAATTCCCTCTCGTAGCTAACCTCCAAAATTGACGTTTTGCAAAATTATAGTTTATTGGACTGCCGGCTGCAGCAAAACAAGACTATTTGTAAAAATAGACGCTGCAGTCGGTGAGTGTCCTTTCCACGTCCACTGTAACAAACTCGAGGCAGCTGTGTGAGCTACAAGTTTATGCAAAGACGGAGCAAAAAATAAGCTGACTTGTACTCACCAGAGAGAGAGAGAGAGAGAGAGAGAGAGAGAGAGAGAGAGAGAGAGAGAGAGAGAGAGAGAGAGAGAGAGAGAGAGAGAGAGAGAGAGAGAGAGTGAGAGAGAGAGAGAGAGAGAGAGAGAGAGAGAGAGAGAGAGAAACCGAATCACAAACAGAGATAAGTGTAGACACTCGAGTGTTGGTTTGTGTGCTTTGTTGGACAATCTCGAGGTGAGATTATCGCTTTGTACCGTTTTTGTAGTGTATGTTTTTGAGGAGTTTCAACCGTAATGAGCCACGTGGTGTGGCAGACTGAGGTGGTTTGTGTGTGTCGTGTATATGTGTGTGTGAATGTGTTTATGTGTGTGTGTGTGTGTGTGAATATAACCGCACGAAACGATAATTATAAACGTTCGCGAAAAAGATAATAATTTAAATAAAACAAATCGATCGACGTCCACTACGTAAAACTTTACTAATTAGTCCGATCACGATCTAACTTCTCGAACGGAATGAACGGCCGTGAATTCTCTCGCGACCCTCCACCGCAGGCCCTTTTGTCTAGTCTAGTCATTTAGTGAGCGGTCAAGACACTTCACACGTTGACATGGTGGGGTTACTCGATGCCGCTCCCTCTTTTCCCGTCGACTGCTCGCTAATTCCTGGAATTTTCTTACAGTTAGAAATTATGTTATAAATATTTATCTCACGACTGTACACCCTCCCTTCATCAATCTAGGATCGATGAAGGTTAGATCTATTTTAGACGACCTCCCAGCCTTGGTAAAAGTGGGAGTCCGGTGTTAGCAATCTCCAACTCCATTATTTGTATGGCACTGCTGTAGGCCGATCCTAAACTCTAGCTTAATCTTTTAATGCCAAGGTGTCGATCGAAAGCCACACGACCAACACATGGAAAATAGCACTTGCTACGGATGGCAATGAACTTCGTAGAGAAAGAGAGAGAGAGAGAGAAAGAGAGAGAGAGAGAGAGAGAGAGAGAGAGAGAGAGAGAGAGAGAGAGAGAGAGAGAGAAACAAAACGAAAGTATAATTTTTGGAATTGACCTTGTAAAAGTGTATCAACAGATTCCGGTAGCTGAAGAAGATATTTGTAAAACTGTTATAATTACTTCATTCGGCCTTTTTGAATTTCCGTTCATGGCGTTCGGACTTCGAAACACCGGTCAAGCTTTTCAATAGTTTATGGATGAAGTTTTACATGGTTTAGATTCCTGTTTTGTATACATGAATGATTTTCTGGTTTTCTTTTCAGAAGCAACATCTTCGAATCATCTTTGAACCTTTCGCAAAATGTGGATTAGTCATCAACGTGAGCAAATGCATTTTTAGAGCTGCTAAAGTTCCTTGTAGGTTATACTGTATCTGCTATTAGCTTTCGAGGTCCAGAAGACCAAGTACCGTTGCCAAAAATACCACAAGGTCTTCGCCGTCTTCTTGGCATGCTAAATGTTTACAGTAGTTTCATTCGTCATTCCTTTAAATACAAAGCTATATCGCATGACACAATAAGTAATCTACTATTGAAGATTCTGAACCAATCACTTGTACACCTGAGTTGGAAAAAGCTTTTCAAATTTGCAAGAACTGCATTTCTTCTGCTTCACTTCTTGTTCAACCTTGCATTGTTGCACCACTTGGTTTGTTTACAGATGGTTTAAATCATTATGAGGGAGCATGTTTATAGCGGCTTGTTGATAACGTATGGCAACCTCTCCCTTTCTTTTCAAAGAAAATATCTTTCAAAAAAAGAGTTCTTGACCTGCTTATTATCGTGAATTCCTACACTGAAAAAAAGGCTGCAACGGCGTTAGTGATTGACTATTATAGCTTGGAAAGTCAAGTAAAGCTAGTAACATCAAAACGGCTTAACTGTCAGGCTATTTTGGCTTGGCACATTATAAAGGGCGTTAAATAAACGGTTATCGAAAATTTATTTTTTAATCCTAGAAAGATGTTCATAAATAAAAATAATTATTGTGTTCAACATAAATATATGTACGGTATTCGATTGCGTCTTTTTCGTCATAAATAGAATGCTTTAGTTACTTAAAAAAAGATATACTTTGATTATAGGTTAGGTTACACTGCTCGGTAAGAAATAGTTTGCGTCTATTTTAGCCGACCAGTTCGGTCAAAATGTCCTAATCCACTACCCAAGTCGTTTTAGCATCACTGACTTAAGTCGTGTCAGCATTATATTTTTTTCCGTGTAGCTATTTATGCTTTACTGCAGCATTTCCGACATTTGCTGAAAGTCATTCTTTTACTATCTACACCGACCACAAGCCTTTCATTTATGCTTTTATACAAAGACAAGTAAAACTTCCACCAGTTTAACTGACTCAATCCTTCATTTCGAAATTTTCGATAGACATTCAACATACCAAAGCTTCTGAAGATGTCGTAGCTGATACCCTTTCTCAGATCGAAGCTATTTCTGCACCATTCGAATATAACTTGCTAGTCAAATCTCTAGAAAAAAATAACAAATTCAAAAAAATTCTTTCCTCCGTATAGAACCTACAGTTTCTTGTAATATATCTACAGGAAAATCTCGGCCTTTCTTGACACATCAATTCCGTCGTTTTATTTTTGATCAACTTTTTAACTTGAGCGATCTAGGTATCTAGATATCTCGCAAAAATCTCTCGTTTTGTTCATGCTCCTCTAGGAAATTTTTAAACTCCGACGCAGAGATTTTCTCACATCCTAATAGATCTGATTAGTTCACTTCCATCTGCACATTCTTTTTTGTATTGCTTGACTGTTATTGTTAGTTTTACTCGATAGCCCTCGGATTATCCATTGAAGAATATAACTGCAGACTCTGTGACCTACACACTGTTGAATTGCTGGTTTTCTCTATTTGATTTTCCTTAAAGTATAACTTTACACTATGATGAAAGAGGATATAAAATCTACTACAGCTGCATTGCTATTTGGAAAAAACTCTTCAACTCAAGAGCTACCTCAAGAGCTTATATCTCAAAAGCTAACCAAATCCTGAAAAAAAATCTTCGACGATCCAAATAGCTTTCTCTCGAGTTTGTGAAAATTCATAACTTGTTTACGACCAGTCCCTGCATCAACATATTGTCAGCATAGAGTTTTTGTTTTTAAGAACTTGCCAAATTGCAATTTGCATATTTGAAAGAGTTTCTCAAGGTATTCCAACATGCTCAAGGCATTTCTCAAGGTACTTCTAACATCATGCAATAGTTCACATGAAATCTTTGAACGGGACGAGAAAACAGTTACACTCAAAATTCGGGGGAATTCTATAAAAGTTTCTATTCTCCGTGTAAAACCTGCCTTTGTACTTGAAGAAGATTTACCTTCAGATCCGGTTTCTCAACCAGTTCCGGTTCCAACGCCTGCTCCAGTTTCTGAATGCACAACGAGTTCGGGCAGAAGAATACATTTCAGTTAAATTTTAAATTTACAGCCAAATTTTCTGCCAAGGGGGATATAGTGTGGCCACAAAGCTAAAATGAAGAAAGTGCTACTTAGCAACGCAGATTAACATTATGTTTATGTTTATTAATTTTTAAGTATCAGTCTGTCATTAGCATCCATAACTATCAAATGTATAAGTATTCAATAATGTTATATCTATAATTACATGGGATATAAACGACTCCCTTATTTCCTATAAGCTCAAGACAGGAAAAGCGGTACTATAATGCGGGAAGATGACTGCTTCTTTTGAACTTGGGGACTTGGTAGAAGAAGGTATTGTGGATGGAAGAAAAGGATATCATCCTCTTCGAAATATATATAGATATGGCGCATAGAAGTCTCTCATCGCCCATCAAAAACCAGGTGGTAGAAGCGATAAGGACAGCGTCAAAGGGTGTCAGAGACTGCATGCATGGCGGAGGTAAATATTAATTTTCGATACAAGGTCGAAGAAGTTAATTCTCGACAAGAGTGAGGATAGTCATACAAGGGAAGCAAGGGTAATAATTCGCCTGGGTCAAGAATCATACATTGCCCGTGCAGAGTTCATTATTTTATGTCGCAGTCAAATAAAATGCTTTTAACATTATTCCAGGGCCTAAAGTTACATGTATATAAATATTATTTCCATAATTCTTCTTCTAATTAAATAAGAAAAATTAATTTTTACAGTTTTTAAAAATGGGCCAATTTAAAAATTGTAAAAAAGTTGAGATTTTGTGACAGGGAGATACAATAATGTGTAGTTTAGAATAAGAAGATTTTACGGCGAATGCCGGACATTTTCTTCAGATAACATATATCAGTATAAGAAATTACATTCAAATCTTGTGACCGAGAAAGCAGATTAAAAGTAAAATATATACAACAAATTACATCATTTAATAATGCATTTATACTTTTTTATGTTTCAGAATCAAACATTGATACTTACTGATTATTTAAAACTTCCAGTGGTCGGAAAGTGCTGTAAAATTGATGAGGTCCTAGCAAAAAGTGACAGCAACAACAAGGCTATGTGTACTTATTCAAATTCTACGAAAACAGAAAATTTTTCGCCACTTTTTAGTGACTTTAATAAAACAAATCCTATTTCATACAGTATCGAAGAAAAAGAATTTGTTGCATTGATTGGAGATCCATGCTTTAAAGAAAAGTAATTATACTTATTTCCAATTAAGTTGTGTATAGATTTTAGAATTATAATACGATAACATATATCCGATATTATAATTAAAATGTTATATTTTTTGTAAAGATTCCCCTAGAATATAAAAATATATTTGTAACAATATTTGTGTATTTTTATGAGTAAAACGCGATCGCGTCGCCACAAGTCATGCAAATATTTTTTAGTTTAATTTTTTAAACGGCATTACAGTAAAAACATTTACTACACGTCAGCATATAAATTTACAAATATTTCAAATTTATATAAAGCATTACATTTTTTATGTTAACGTTGTACAGATTATTCATATTTATGTTTAATGTACAGTGGGCAGGAGAATTGGCAGAGTCTCGTAATTTTCTTTTATGTAGCACATTATATATCATTTAATAAATTTTTTAAGATATCTATACAATCCATACAAAAATTATCGCTATGAGTATTATGTAGTATAAGTACGGATATACATGATGTGGCCAACCAAAGATTTTATTTATATATATATAAATTCATGGGTAGTGATATATGGGGAGTGGTATGTTTACCAATCCATTGCATGTGCGTGGTTGGAGAGGTGTGGACGGAAGGTAAAGGTGCCAAGTATCATACATGCGAATAAACGTAATATAAACCCAAAGTTTATCTTATGGATAAGACTTCATGGGTAGTAATATATTGGGGGTGGGTTACGAATCCATTCTATGAGCATCCCTATTCATCTCGCGCGAGATCTCATGCCAAAATCTCATCTGACTTATCAATCGAAACGCTGCTTAAACTACCCAAACAATACGAAATTAATTCCTGAGTATAGGGAGATTTTCACATTTTCCGTTTTTAGAAATTTTCACGAGAGAACTTTGGACGAAATAATAAATTATAAATAATAATAAATTAAAAAAATATTAAATTAAGAAATTCTTTTTAACCATCTATTGTTACAGAAACTAAGTCGCCTTACGCAAGTCCAGTCCTATTGGTCAAGAAGAAAAACGATCAAGATTAATTGCTAATTGATTACTGGGCTCTCATTAAGAACCTCTCAATCGACAAACAGAGAAAACTAGTTTTCATCATCAAATATGGATGAGCATTTTAAGTTTATATTTTTAAGTTTTACTCTACTAGAGAGGGGATTCCGCCAACGCGCAGCTCATCATACGCCAGCCGGATATTCTTTGGACCAATCTATTCTGCGTCCTCGTAGGTAGCATAGTGAAGAAACAGTTCATCGGAATCGAGTATTGCAGGATCCTAGCTAATCTGCTGGAAGAGGAGATACATTCTCCTCTATCGGAATTGCTGACAGATACTGCCGCCACCTGGTATCGGAATGAAAAGCACAAGTGGCATTCGTGGCAAGACTTTGTGACTTCGAACGTTGAACGGAACGCGAAACGAACGTTGGTACGGAATGAGCCAACGTTTCCAGCAGAGGATCATCGCCTAGTCTAATACACGGACTCAGGAACCTGATGAATCAGTTAGTTAGTCCCCGAAATAGATGCTGAGTCCACTGATGAAGAACAAAATGAGCGATCGTAATAGCACCTGAAGCGAGCGAGTCCTCCCCAGCGTGGGAGAATAATGTGAGTGAGTTTCATGGCGAGCAAACTCGGTATAATCCGCGCGTCGTCGTGCAGGTTGAGAGACAGTTCTCGCGTTCTCAAACGAAAACGTAGTCGTCCCAGAAAAGCAACCGCGACTGTAAAGCGCCGATCATCCGTAAAACAGCATACCGATACGAACCCCGACTCGGTTCCCCTGAAACGAGGACGAGAACGTTCTTCTGGCTCAAAGGTATAGCGAGCATAAACGGTATCGCTTACAATGACGAACCATAATGTGAGATCTTAATTATGTTGCATATGGAGTCCCTCCTTGCCAGAATGATAGACATCCTGGCCAGCCACGGTGAGATGCCGACGTCCGACGTCTAGTCCGTCGTTCTGATTGTCTTTGACCAGAGGCGACAGCAGCTCCAGGAGGAGAATCGCTGTGACCAGGAAGACAAAGCTGCCGCTATATTTATATTATCATAGCTTTATATATAGCCTCTATAGCTCTTGAAGCTAATTTAATTCATCGATGTATATCTTCAATGTCGGTATCTCCATCAGTAATGGATTTTATACACTTCAGAAGTTGCAACACTGTCGCTTTATAATACAGAATATTCATTGTCATTTAAAACTAATAACTTAAATACACTAAAAACAGTTGTTTAAATTATGTCCATACTTTTGAATATCATTTCGCAATATTCACTTTTATAAAACAACACAGTCTTTTGTGAGTAAATGCGTGTATTGCCTCCCCTGCTGGGTCTACCGTTTGATAGTGGGGAATATATGTCCTAGAATCCTCCGAATATATTTTTCGACTTTCCCAAATCTTTCTTCGTTACAAGATCCAAGTGACGCCTTTGCTGCCGGTGCAGTACAGAAAGGAGTAGGAATTTCGGCGCTGCAGCTTAGAACCCTCTCATTGGATCACAGTTTGGTGTCTGTGGTAGTGGGGGTAGCGTGAGACAATCGTTAGTGGGGATAACGTGCAGCGACTGGTCTGCCGTCAATTCGAGCTACCGAAAATTTTTTCACTGTGATTGGTCGGTCTATTTTTGAGCGAGAAGGGGGAAATAGTGTATAAGAAAGCTAAGGTATATAAAATTCTTATTAAATATCGCCGGAAGGATAGGGGAGTGAATGACCACACAATATTTACATTGATATTTTTGTTTATTAATTATTTACGTCTATTGAGCGCGGTGTATAAAGAGCACGCGGTATCCTCGGCGTGCTTCTTGAGAGTCCGGGTTTCGTTACCTGGTAGATTATGTGAGAGAAAACCAGAGATGAGCGCAATGTGATGTGTAACAAAACCTGATGGCGACTAGGATCTGGACTGCGTGTAGATCAATGTGAGCAGTGAGCAGCAAACGAACAAATTGAAGGAGAAAATGCAGAGCCGATCTGTAGCCGAGACGTTCAAAATGTTAAATGTGCCAGAGAGATCCGGCGTCCGCGGTGTCATCGCACGCGCGCGTCGCCTGACGGCAAAAAGTGCGTCTTCGATCAAATAGGATCGAAGTCGATTACGCGCGCGAGATTTAAAAATGTTAAATCCGCAACATAAGGGGAATGTTTAATATTTTCACTTCAACATGGAGTACATTGTAGACGTCCAATACTTAAGAAGCAGCTTGAATGATTTCGTATTCAAAGAAGTGGCTATAATAGCAATCGATGAAAATGTACCGTCACATACCCAATTGTTGATCAATTAAGGTAAATCTGTACGTTCATAGAATAATTTTATGTTAAAAAAGCTAATAATTGTATATATTTAGACGGATACAGAAAGTATAAGTATTAAACTTCCTTTTAGCCATCTCAAAAAAATAAAATAGGTGCTATTTTTAAAGTAAGCAACAATCTAAGAAAAAAAAGCGGGAAGTACCAATTTCTGATCAGTGAATTTTCGGTACATATACCAGTTTCTATTTAAGTCTACTAAACAATTATTGATTGTTTAACCTTCAAATTGTGCGTAGCAACGTTTAGATTTATGTAAATCTTATTATTTTATTGAAATAATACACTGATCAGAAATTGGTTCATGATCAACAATTGGGTATGTGACGGTATGCCAAGTTTATAATTTTCAGCCTTCTTACAGGTAGAGTTGTCTTTCAAAAGGATAGAAGCGTATCAATATGTGGTTAGAAAGTAACTATCATATTATGCACTGGACTTCTGGTGATCTTTCTCAAGATAAAGTACAAAATATACTTTGGAGAAGATTAACAAATGCTAAAAGAGTATATGTAAAAGATCTTGAGAAAAGAAGATGGTTGCAGAAGTTACTACCATATGAATGTGTATAATATGTATGAAAACGTTAATTTTCTTTGTTGTTTTAAATTTAACATCTTTTTTTTATAGATTAATTTTTAATATTGGAGATTTGGGATATCCATCACTTCGAATTCTGTTTGCTTCACCCATTGTATAAAAAGCCGTTGTGTGAAGTTTAAAATGAATATGCACTTACTACATTGATATTAACTAAATATCACCGAGCTAGATTAACAACATGCACAGAAGAAATCGACGAAGTAGATAACCTTCATGTTAATTATACATTACAATTCTAATAAAAATAAATTTTCACTCCTTTACCTTAATTAAAGACACACACATTCCTACATGTATTGATTCATATGAATGTAAATGCAAACAAAAAGAATAAATTATTTAAACCCGTGTGTAAAAATCGCACTTTTGAAGGTGGGGGAATCTACACAATTGCGCAGGCAAGATGAGTTCGAATTGTAATAAATAAAATTAGTTAATGATTATTTATAAACAAATAATTACAAATAAATTATCACTTGAACGAAAGTTTGTGTAAATATATTGAAATGATGTGATAATTTAATTAGTAAATCATATTACATAGATATAGAACCGAGAGCGACACATAGGTGGCGAAAGCGAGAAAAGCAAAACCCTAAAGTGTAACTCAATCTAGAGTCTATATAAGAGCAGCCAGTGCAGCAGTCAGGAGACTCGATCGATCTCAATAATTTTTGTATGTAAGGCTTATAGCCAATACTTTTATTACAAATTCCTTACTGATGGAGGCACTGCGCGCTCCCCAGTAGTCGAACAAAATAAACTAATTAAAATAATAATTTTTTCTTTCTTTTCTTCTTTAACACTGAATCGAAACCAACACACTTAAACGAACTGCTTATGGAACAGCAAGGCGCGTGTTCTATGTTTCGGTCTCATCAACGCACACATGTAACAGATACACACTTACAGTCTAAGGTGCTACAGAAAGAGCAGTGCACGTCTCTCTGTTTTCACTGACACTTTTTTTAGTACACAGTTACAGCGAGAAAATATTAATTCATCTCAAATTGTGCACGTCACAAATGGCGATCCTGCCAGGATCTTTTGAATACAATGCGTTAAAATAAAACATTTTTGCATAATGTAATAAAATTTTAGATAAAGATCCTGTTTCTTGTAAAATTTGAGAAATTAAATTCTTAGGTAATATAATTACCAGTCAAGGTATCAAACCAGATCCAGAAAAAATAACAACGATTAAAAATTTTAACATACCACGTAATATACGGGAATTACAAAGTTTTTTAGAATTCATAAATTTCTATACAAAATTTGCGAAAAATTTCTCAAACGAAACGGTACTATTACTGCGGTTACTCAAAAAGGATGTAAAATATGAATGGACAAATATTCATCAAAATGCATTTAATAAAATGAAAAACCTTTTCGATGAAAATATAATTCTAAAATTTCCAGATATAAATAAACCATTTATATTAACAATGGATGCAAGTGATTTTGCAATTGCTGGCATACTGTCTCAAGTCGACGAAAATAATGACGAAAATGTTATAACTTATGTCAGTCGAACTTTAAAAAACAGCGAAATAAATTATTTTACAACTGAAAAAGAAATGCTTGCTGTAGTCTGGGTACGTACTGACCATGAGGCCCTGAGTTTCCTAAAAAACTGTAAAGTTAATAATGTACATTTAAGACGATGGAATCTTGCAATACAAGATTATAACATTATTTTACAATATTTACCGGGAATAAAAATCAAGCTGCTGATTATTTAAGCCACAAAAATAATCTACAATCAACAAATATTAAAGATTCCGAAATAATTATTGCTACCATTATGGAGAAAACTTTAAACAAACAATTAATACATAAACTAAAAAATTTAGTAAATGTTCAAAAAGAAGATAAAAATTGTTTACAAATTATTATGCCAGAATGCATTATACAAACTTTAATAATCGAATTTCACGAATATTACGGTCATGTCGGACCACGAAAAATTTATAAAATGTTGATTGAATACTTTTTCATACCTAAACTAAGAAAAAAATGTAGCGAAATTTTAAAGACTTGTGAAGTTTGTCACAAAAATAAATATTTAACGATTAAATATCAAACAACTCGTCAACCAATAATTGTAAACAAGCCTAGAGAATTATTATCAATCGATTTTTATTGGCCTATGCCTACATCAACAGGAGGTGCAAAATATTTATTATCAACTATAGATGCATTTTCAAAATTTACCTATAAAAAAAGCAAATACAATAACTGTGATTAATAAAACCAAACGTTATATACAAAATTACGGAAAAATAAATTCAATAATAAATGATCATGGTACGCAATATACGATCGAGAAATGGAAAAATTATTTAGATAAGGAAAATATCAAATTACATTTCTCATCAATCCGCCATCCTCAAAGCAATATAATAGAGAGTTCACAGAGAAATAGCGAGGATTTATTAAAAAGGCATACAGGATGGGCGAATGAGCTCCAAAATGTCGAAAATATACTTAATAATGTACACCACGAAACAACCGGGTTCCCGCCAATCGAATTACAATTTGACATTAGGTGCAATCGCGTTTGGAAAAAATACATAGGCTGTAGCAAAATAGGCAAAGAAATTTCGTACGAAGAAAAAATCGAAATAGCTAAAAAGATTATGCATACTTTTCTTAGAAAAAGAACAGAAAAAAGAAATGTTAAAATAAAAACTTGCGATTTTAAAATAGGCGATCTCGTGCTCATAAAACCACTAAACATGTCAAATAACGAAGCAAAATTAACTACAAAATTCGTTCCTTCTTATGAAGGTCCTTTTGAAATTATTCAAAATTTTGGACCTGATACTTTTCTTTTATTTGACCAAATAAGAAATATAGATCGTGGAAAATTCCATGTATCGAATTTAAAAAAATTCTATGTACTTTAAAATTTAAGATTTAAAATCGTAATTCGAATTCGTCAACAATACAGCAAATATTACGAACGAGAAATGTAAGACAAAATGACATAAATATAAACAGATGACTTTGGCACAACAAAAATAAGGGCAAAGGTAGCTGAGGAATAAAATCAAAGTTAAGACGGCTAGTTAGTATCCTCTCAAATCTGATCGAGAGTACAACTATAATACCGAATCGAAAGCGACACTCATACGCGCAAACCGAAACGTATATCGGAGGTACACATTCGTACACACAAGTTACCCCCGACGATATCGCGAGTGGTGAAATACATAGTGACCATATAATTGTAACCACACATGGCACAAGATTAGCACCAAGTAGACCATTTAATGGGGCGCAATTTAATTATTATAATTGTGGTACATTAATGTACGCCGGCCCCTCAAAACGTAAAAAGATAACACAGGCGCATCCGACACCAAACATTCCACCACTTCCAACAAACAAGCGAATGGTGTTGAAAAGAAAACTGGATAGCATAGAAGGTGAAATAAAGCAATTGAAGTTATCAATATCACATGCCATCCCAGATGATCAACTGCAATTATTGAAAACATTCGAGAAACAGCGGGAAGAATTACAAGAAATCTTCAACCCCGACTCAATGATCGAGGAAGGCATATCAACCAACCGAGATGATTTAGTTCTTAGTCTAGACGAATTTGAAGAATTTCTAAAAAATATATAAGATAAGAAAATTAAAAGTAAATAAATTAATTATTAATTTAGAGATAAATAGGCATACATTTTCGTTAAAGTTGTTTCGTTATATAGTCTATAATACAACAATCAGTCGTCATAGTTAATTATAAATAAATTTGTTATCTAAATTAAAATTTACAATATCAAATTTGGAGGGGGCTATGGGACGCCTCACTCTAACTATATGTAGACAAATAGTATAGAGTTAAGAAAAGTCAGACAAATATATAAAAAAAATTACCAAAGTTCGTATTTGTGATTTTGTAATAAATAAAATTAGTTAATGATTATTTATAAACAAATTATTACAAATAAATTATCACTTGAACGAAAGTTTGTGTAAATATATCGAAATGATGTGATAATTTAATTAGTAAATCATATTACATAGATATAGTAACGAGAGCGACACATAGGAGCTGAAAGCGAGAAAAGCGAAACCCTAAAGTGTAACTAAACTTAGAGTCTATATAAGAGCAGCCAGTTGTCACGTCCAGACTTGTACCAATTACCATAAAAAAATGTTACAAGAAGGCAAATGGTTAATAAACCATTCGCGTTCCTTTCGCTCTTGTTTGACTAGGACTAGTCTTACGTCTCCGGGAGTAGCGAGCGAAGTTATTTTGAGAGTAGAGATGTAAGATATAATGTGGGATAAATAAAATAATATATGTTTTATTTCGTATTAATCATGCATTATTTATTTAAATATGTTAACATCATAATATGCCGTAACTAAATTCTTACAGCTTTTTAATGGGCAAAAACACATAAAATTACACTATTTTATTAACAATTGCATAAAATTATAAAAGCTAAATAACAATTTTAAATTTGATTGAATAAACAATTGTACTGCGAATACGTTAACAAATTATAGAATGAAATATATACAAGGTTATTTTTTTATAAACATTAATAATTAATAATCAAAATAAGAATTATTATAAATAAATGCAGATTAAATTAAAAATTGTTGTGGTTGTAAACATGAATTATTGTTAATAAATTGCAATTCAAATCGTAAATATTTTAAATAAAATGCAATGCAAAGAATAATAATTATTAATAAATTGCAGTATCAAATAATAATTGTTGTAAGAGAAAACGGTTGGTTCAGTAATTGAAATAACATAAAATATCAGGTTTGACTTTACGAATAATACAAGCGTATAAATAGCCGAAAAGAATATACCTTAAGTACCCAAATATATAGATATATATATAAGTATAAAACGCGTATAGAACGCCCTCGTCGTTGATCAATAAGATTATTATATTATTATTTCTTTTAACATAAGATATCATACTTAATTTTAAATTATAAACATTATCTCGATTAATTTTTCTTTATTTCTTATGGCGAACTTTATAAACCATATTACAATTATTTATTTCGTAGTTCAACTTCGTTTGTTATTATGTTACATACTTCGAGTACATTATTTCAAACAGTTTAACAGTATTGATATAATTCACCTATACAAATAGTTACGTAATAAAAAAGTTTTATTATTACAATTTTTATTCTAGATATTCCGAAAAATTATATAATTATTATTAAATGTGTTTTCTATAGATAACAGAAAAATTTATTTATCTTTAGTTTGTACACCTAATTTTTAGTATACATCAAGTCATGTTAAAAATATATGTTGTTATTGTTCTTGTAGCCACATTTTTTTACCAAATTTTCAATTTTCTTCTATAATATTTGTATGCTTACATATATATTTTCTAAAAAGTTAAACAAAACAGTTAAATATTAGTTTACCTTTTTTTTTACATTTATTCAATTAATAATTCTACTGTTACGAATTGTTAAAGAGAAGAAAAAAAATTTCCTATTCTTATGCAATATAGATTCTTCCTTCAATGTGAACAATGTTAGTGCATCCTATCTTAATAATATATCTATATATATTTTTATAAAAGGATTAGGAGTGAAGAAAATTTGATTTTCTTCGCTCCCCCTCCCCACCAAAATAAAACGAACACATAATTATTTGACATTTTTTTTGTTTAGAATTTTCTTTTCAGCCATTATAAACAAAGATTCACATATAATATAATATAGAATTGAAAAATAGATAATTCAGTTTTATAAGAAAAAGATACAATCGATACAAATGAAAAAATAAAATAAGCAATACATAAGTGACAGTGCGAAAATAGGTTAAGTAGGCTCATGTAGAACCATGCTCCTATATCTTGGGAGAAAAAGTGGACTACACTGAATAAACGGTACGACGGAATAACCCAAGCATTTACGGAACTGCCCGATGCTGGCGCATCATAGAATTGTGGTACCAACGTTCTTTTTTATTCACTTAATTCCATTGTTTCACGTTAAAATGACTAATTTACACTCTTTTTATTTTTATATTTTGAGGGATTGTTTAAATATTCGTTATTTTCTTGATTACATTTAAACTAACAACTGTAGAAACTTATTTGTTACGTTCAAGTAAATGAAGAAAAATCGTTTGAATTTGTTTACTTGTCAGTTCCAAATGAAAGAAAATTAATTTTGAATAATAATTAAATAAATACACCAAAATTCTACTACTAATTATATTATTTTTGTTTTTTTTTGCTACACATTGTATTATTTGTTATAAACATGAAAAAAAAATTTTATTTATCTGTATCAATTATTATTGTATATCCAGAATAGTTTTATCAAATTTTAAAATTTATTTGTTATTTATGTTTTTTTTTATACCATTCAAAACAATTAGCATACCTATTGTTTATAAATAAGAGGAAAATCTTCCAATCTGTCTATCTTAGGTTTTATATTATTAGTTCTATATAAAAGTTGAATAATCGTATGGAATTAAGCGTATAAAAATAATAGTTGTTTTATTTTTTTAAACCTTTTTCTTTTATATACACTGTTTGTTTAAATCATTACTTAAGAACAAAATATTAGATTGAACACTAGTATGAACTACATTGGCATAAACACTAAATTGTACAATTTTAATTATTATTTTTATTATTATTTTGAACCTTATCAACCAAATTAACTAATTAATCGAATTTGCTGCATTTTTTTATTAAAATCAAAATTAGTATTATTCTCATACTTTGAATTTGAATCAATGATTTTATTCGACATGTGTATTGATACTATATGTGAGTTTACTTTATTTAATTACTTTAACTAATAAAGTTTTCAAATTTTTTTAATAATTAATTTTGATAAAATCTTTCTTTTCTCTCCTTTTCTCGTTTCTTTGCAATCATTATTTTGTTGTACAGATTCTCCTATGTCCATTGAGCCCAGTGATAGATTTTTTTTTCTAGTATGCCAAACTTTCCTTATATATTTATACCTGCTCGTCCTTAATAAAGTATGACTAATTAGCAGAATTACTAGCGTCAAGGTTAGTTCAGTTGTAATTATTTATGTAGGTTTACATTTTGAATGGTATCTAGGAAGGATAGGTGACGGTGTTGCTGGAGCATTTACCGCAACGAGGAGGAAAGGGTGCAATTAAGCACTCCTTAGGAAGGATAAGTGACGGTGTTGCTGGAGCTTTTACCGCAACGAGGAGGAAAGGGTGGAACCAAGCACTCCTTAGGAAGGATAAGTGACGGTGTTGCTGAAGCTTTTACCGCAAGATTTGCGGCACGTACTCTTTGCAAAAATTCTTCAAACTTTTGGTTATGTTCCTGAATATTTTTAGCGTATATAACTGCGTCGTCAAGGAATAAAAATATTTCTTTGCCTTGCATGCCCTCGAAAACACGATCAATCAATCTTTGAAAAGTGGCTGGAGAATTGCATAATCCCATAGGCATTGTTTTAAATTGAAATAAACCGAATGAAGAGGCGAAAGCTGTTTTATGTCGATCTTCTTAAGCTAACGGAACTTGTAAAAATCCTTGACATAAATCCAAGACGGTGAATACACGATTTTCTGGTCCGATTTGATCAATAATATCTAGTATATTAGGTAATGGGTATCGATCTTTTACGGTTTTATCGTTTAATTGTCGAAAATCGACAACTAGTCGGTATCGTTTATTACCCTGACTATCAGGCTTTTTTGTTACTAGAAAAACAGGTGATGTATAATTGGAACTTGATGGTTCAATTATGTCTCCGTCAATCATTTCTTTTAATTGTTTATCAAGTTCGCTTTTGAGAGCATGAGGTAATCTATATGGCTTAGCTGTGATTGGTATGTCGTCGACAGTCGGTATCTTATGTTCTATATAGCATTTGTCACGCCTAATTTTTCTCCTTTTAGACAGAAACAATCCGAATATTTATCAATTAAATTTTCTATAGATTGTCTTTGTTCCTCGTCCATTTTATCAAAATGCAAGGCTTCTTTTAACCGTTCATTACGATTAAGTGTACTTGTATCCTCCGTTATGTTAAGTTTCCTTGCTTCAGCTTGATTGTCAGAAATGTCGTGTATGTCGACCTCTTCACTTTCATAACTATAAAAATTATTAATATAAGGTTTATTTAAATAAACCAAATAACTGTTATTCATTTCGTTTTCGTGTATGGCTTCAACAAATTCACTTCGTAAATTTTCGTTTATAACTCGTTCATTCAATAAAAAATCGCTAGGGTCCTCATCCTGTTCATTTTCTTCCTGTATGTTTATTAAATTCTCATTATTTATCTCATTTTCAGTTTCTTCAGTTCCTTGTTTGTTTATCCATAATATTTCGGTTCTCGGGATAGTATCTAACTTTTCCCCCGACATAACCAATTCTTTGTTATTTAATTTACAAACATAACTAACATTTTAATCACGAGGTTCGCATTTATCGCCCTCCTCGATTTCGTAATCCATTCGTGCTTGACAAATCACGTTTTTATCAACAAAATCTTTCTTATTTTCACGAGGTCCGCATTTATCGCCCTCCTCGATTTCATGATCCTTTTGTACTCGACAGTTCATCTTTTTGTCAACAAAATCTTTCTTATTTTCACGAGGTCCGCATTTATCGCCCTCCTCGATTTCATGATCCATTTGTACTCGACAATTCATCTTTTTGTCAACAAAATTTTCCTTATTTTCACGAGGTCCGCATTTATCGCCCTCCTCGATTCCATAATCCATTTGTACTCGACAATTATTAACTGTTTTATCCAATAAATTTTCTTCATTTTTTATTTCATTTTCAATATCATACTTCAGGTCAACTTCGTTTTCATAATTAGTACAGGATGGACTCTCAGCCATCCTATCGAACAATGGTGCTTCAGTAATACCATAATTTTCAGTAATTTCATCAAATTTTTCTTTAATACGTGGCTCAGTCACATCACATACCCGTGGCTGCGCTTTTCCATTATTTATTTGTAATCGTTCTTCCTTCATTAATCCATAACAATTTTCACTTGCTTTACATGTATTATTCTTTAGATCCGACTCCTCGTCGATCTGATGTACTTGTATTTCGTCATTTTTATAATCGTCATATAACTCTTGTTCTTTTTCACTGTGATTGTATAGGTTTTTGTCGTTGCCATTTTGATTTCTTTCATTTCTTTGTTCTTGCTCGTAGATTTCATACGATTCGTTTGTGTCAAATTTTATAAACGTTTCATCATTTTCGTGTAATTGAAAATTACTTGACGTTTCTGAGTCACTATCGGTATAATTATAAAATCTTGAATTTTTCATGTTCGTATAATCATTGTTTTCCCTTGGTTTTGGCATATATCGTATTGATTTTCGGTCATTATTTTCGATATCCTCCATTATATAAATCGATTCATCCGTTGGCATATTATTTGCATTTTCAAAAGGGAGGATTAATCCGTTAAATTCTAAATATTCTTCCAAATAATTGATTTTTGCATCGTTTCTACGGAAAAAATCGGTGCCTAAGATTCCGTCTTGTTGTATAAGGAACGAATCATGTACTAAATTGAGTTCCACGGGAGATCCTTCGAAATCTACTCTAATTTTACCACGAGTAATTAATGAGTGGTCAGTTATGCCTTTTAACAATATAATATCATTTTCTTCAATTTTTACGCTAGAGTCTACCTCTGACTCTTTAATTAGACTCCCGATGCTCCTGTATCTAGCAAGAATTTTAACGGACGTCTTAACTGACCGGTATCGAAGATTACGACTGGGGCTGAACTTTGTTGGCTTAAATTTATTTTCGCGGTGCGGAGGGGACGTTTGAGCGGGTTTCCGCGCTCGAAGTAGAGGGAATTAGATTCGTAGCCTCTCTCTCGACCCTCCTCGGAGAGAGAGTATCGGTGTTTCCCTGATTTTGATTTCCTTCTCTTATTTCTCTTTGTAACTTATAACAATCGCGCTTTATGTAACCGGGTTTTCCGCAATGGAAACAAGTAACTGGTGATCTTATATTATTATTCGATTCGTTATTAATATTTCGTGATTCTTGGGAAGTTGGATTAACCGGCTCGCGCACACCGCGAGTCCCGGAATTAATTCCCCGATCTTCTTTGTTAAATTGCTGCGATGAATATTTATTATTATTATAGCGAACAAAGGAATCATTTTTATCTCTATCTCTATTTGGTAAAAATTCCGTCTGATTTTGATACTCGTTCCAACCATCAAATTGTAAATTCGGTCTATTATAATTACGACTGTTATCCGAGCGATTTTGTGTGCTATATGAACTGTTTATGGGATTGCGTTGGTTGTTATTATCGGAAAATCTTTCCGCAAAACTTCGTGCTAATTTGAAACAATTTATGGCTCCATGACCAGTCTTAGAACAATATTGACATACAATCGGAGAGTTATTCGAAATATAGTTTACTTTACGCGTTTCTCGAGTTGAACGAAAACGAGCCTCATCTCGACTCGGCGTCTCCTCGTCCAAGACGCTACAAGCGAACTCGCGCTCCACCTCGAGCGCTTGTTCACGAGCCTGTTTTATTGAACTTGGAGTCCCTAAACGCGCGCGAATTTCTAAACGAAGCCCTTTTAAAAAGAATTTGAAACAATTTCGTCTTACAAGGGAAGTACATGACCTCCGGGAAACGGATCTCATCCTAACTTTGGTATGTTTTTTATAATATAAAAATATGAAGAAAGCCAAGTTATCTCTTGCCAATGGCCACTTTTACGGAAGTTATTCGACATTCAATAATAATAGCAGTAAAAATTACTTCCAATTCGGTCGCTTATAACTCGGAAACAAATAAAGATAAACAATCAAATCAAAAACCAGAAAAAAGTTGAGTTCAAGTAGATATGGTTTAAAAAAAAAGAAGCTCAAATTGCATAATTTGAAGCAAAGTTATGAAGAAAATAAAAACTTGAAGAAATTTTAACCAAAATTTAATATGAAAAATTTATTGTTTCTTTTGGCCTAATAATCTTCAATTTCTTATTTTCTTCATAACTTTGCTTTAAATTAAGCAATTTAAGCTTCTTTTTTTTCAAACCATATCTACTTGAACTCAACTTTCTTCTGGTTTTTGGTTCGATTGTTTATCTTTATTTGTTTCCGAGTTATAAGCGATCGAATTGGAAGTAATTTTTACTGCTATTATTATTGGATGTCGAATAACTTCCGTAAAAGTGGCCATTGGCAAGAGATAACTTGGCTTTCTTCATATTTTTATATTATAAAAGACATACCAAAGTTAGAATGAGATCCGTTTCCCGGAGGTCATGTACTTCCCTTGTTAGTTCAAGCATGAAATGATCTGCTATCGCGACTCGTCCCTCTCTGTCGGCCGCTTTAACTATTTCATTTTTTATTTCTTGTAACCGATTAAAATAAGCAACAACTGTCTCATTGTTTTTCTGTTTTAATTTAGCAAGTTCTCCCGTCCACTCGTAATATGTTTTTATCGCTCCGAAGGTGTTTTCGAAAAAATCGGATATCTCTTTGATAGAATTAAAATTTTCTCCGCGCGCACAAGTTAAAGCTTCCCCATATAAACGCATTCGAATAAGTTTTGTTAATTCTTTCTCGTACTTCGACGGTAAAATTTCTTTTGCTTCATTGCATCCGTCCAAAAATTGTGATAAATTTATGTTGTGACCGTTAAACCTCGGCATTAAATCTAGAGCGTCCTTTAGCGATAAACCATGAATTTGAGACGTCATTGTTTTATTATTAATTTGTTTTTTAACTTCACTCCTATCTAATTTTTTTGGTTTTGTTCCGGTGTTTGTTCTTAATTCGTCTAAATTAATTTTATTAAATAATTCGTCTTTAATCTTAGAAGAGTTTGCTTGTTCGGGTGATCTTTTAATTAATTGATTATCGAAGGGAATTGTAAAATCTGTCGCGCCTTGAATTAGTTTTTCGTCGAGTATTTTCGCCGTGTCTGTCACTAGTGCCTTTGCTTCCTCAGTCTCTTTTTCGATCGGTGCGGAAAAAATATTTAACGCGCCTTTAATCTTATTTATGATACCTTGAAAAGTTGTCCCTTTTTTTACACATTCTTGTAAACTTTCTATGATTTTAGGTTCCTCGAGATAAGAATCTAACAACTCTTTTTTTACTTCAGTCGCGAATCGTTTTCTTACCGAGCTTATAACGTTATCCGGTGTTAAAATCAATGGTTCATATGGACGATAAATTGGGGCTGGCATACTAAAATTTACAGGATTACTCGCGATAAGTTCTTTTTGTTCCTCGTAATTCAAAACAGCGGGTTTTAAACTAAAATGTTTTACGCGCGTGAGAGTAATTATTGTGTCTTCTTGTTCGTCTTCACTAACTTCGGAAATAGAAAGATCAGTTGGAAAAAAAGGGTCTCTATATTCAAAATCGCGAGGTATTTTTATAGATAATGAAATATTTGCTGCACTTTTTTCTAGTCTATCTTTTAAATAATTTATTTCTTTTGTCAAATTTTGCACTGATTCCCTAGGAGTTTTAGTTAAATCAAGAGTATCGAGATTCTGACCTTTTTCTTTGTATAAATTTCATAACGTATCATTCATAGAAAATTCTAAACTCGTGTTTCTTTGTTTATTTACATAACAATCAGTATTTTTAGGCGAACCTGACATTTTTTTTCTAAACACATTATTCCTTCAATCTCGATATTTTTCTCTCAAAAATGTGAGTTTCCCGGCCGATGCACCAAATTTTATTATAATAATTAATACAATCTGTCACGTCCAGATTTGTACCAATTACCATAAAAAAATGTTACAAGAAGGCAAATGGTTAATAAACCATTCGCGTTCCTTTCGCTCTTGTTTGACTAGGACTAGCCTTACGTCTCCGGGAGTAGCGAGCGAAGTTATTTTGAGAGTAGAGATGTAGAATATAATGTGGGATAAATAAAATAATATATGTTTTATTTCGTATTAATCATGCATTATTTATTTAAATATGTTAACATCATAATATGCTGTAACAAAATTCTTACAGCTTTTTAATAGGCAAAAACACATAAAATTACACTATTTTATTAACAATTGCATACATTTATTTAAGTCAAATAACGATTTTAATTTTGATTAAATAAACAAGTATACAGCGAACCCGTTAACACATTATACAATGAAATATAAACAAGGTTATTTTATTATAAACATTAATAACTAATAATCGAAATAAAAATTATTATAAATAAATGCAGATTAAATTAAAAATTGTTGTCGTTTAAAACATGAATTATTATTAATAATTTGCAATTCAAACCGTAAAATTGCAAATAAAATGCAATGCAACGAATAATTATTATAAATAAATTGCAGTATGAAATAATAATTGTTGTAAGAGGAAACGGTTCGTTCAGTAATTGAAATAACATAAAATATCAGGTTTGCCTTTACGAATAATACAAGCGTATAGATAGCCGAAAAGAATATATCTTAAGTACCCAAATATATATATATATATATAAACACCAGTATCGGTACTTATGGTGACACTACGTGTTATCTTGGTGTTTTGAGGTTATAAAACATATGTAACGACTCAGATATAAGGGGGAGAATATTAATTGATAGAATAATGCATAAAAAACCAATAACCCAAATACCTAAATACCCCTCACGGGTAAAAAAGCACACTTTGACCTTATAATATTAATGAAGGATTGAAGCTATAACGTCTTTCGAGATGCCAGAGGCCGGAGGCGGGGCTCACAAAGATAATTTTCCGATTTTTTGTGTGTCGGCATAAGTACGGATACATGGTTGATTTTTCGGTGGAATTCTGCTGACGTCGGCATAATTACCCCAAAGTAAGCACAATTCCCATTTCCCGTAAGAATTTGTCGGCATAAGTACCGATTGATCAATTTATAAGTGTACATATATATATATATATATATATATATGTGTGTGTATTTACGGTGAGGAATGAAGGTCCGTCTCGAACGTGGATAGCGGTGTCAAATTGCTGGATAATGTCCTGCTAGACCTGCGGGCGTCGACGGTAGATACGTATGCTTTTGGAGTTCGATGATTGCCAGATGTCGAAGTCGTAGTTCCTTGACTATGGCTCGTAGATGTCAACGATGCGTCTCGATTCCCGAATAGAAGATTTCTCTTGATTTTGAATTTGCATTACTTTAAAGTCCGAGTAGCAGTGCCACGCCCTCGGATAAAAATCAAAGAGTTGACTAGCAGAGCTTCGCCTTATGAAAACTTTAGATGAAAAATTAGGAGTAAGTGTGTCTGTTCTGGGTCCTTTTATATACCCTAAAAATCTATGCATCTGTGCTTGTCTTACACTGTGCCTTATATGGAAATTGTGTAAGTAGTTCTCGATTTTTTTGTGCTTGCACCGGATTTGGCCGTTAGATGTGCGTGATTAAAAATTATCGAATCCCGTGCATTTTCTGTATCGCTTCGTAGTTAATTCGGAGAATTTGCTGTTTCCCTTTTATTACTGCGACGTTACCCAAAGAACGGCTTAATTTATTACTTCCTTCTAATGCTCGAATTTTCTAGTCGATGTTTCCCATTGTCGGCTCTTCTCCGAGCATTGATTTTATAGTGCAGTACAAAAAAACTCTTGCGTAACCCTTCGTCAGTGCATGAGAGGCACGGGCATCTGAACTATAGGGAACGTTAGGGACGCGAAGATGTAAAGAGGATCGCGGTGGTTCCAGCGGGAGGACAGGAAACTGTAATTATTAGACTAATTACAGTGACCGATGATATCTTCCGATGGACACAAGCACCACTGTTTCAACTACATGTGCTTTGTTTACAGACACACCGTTCACCTCCGTCGCTGATTAGCCCTGGCAGCATAAATAGAGCGACGTTAAACAAAATAAAAAAAATAAAAAAAACCCTTCGTTTCGATCTCACCATCGGCGATCCCGCTTATATGCGTATTGGCTTTGAATAATATCTTCAACTCTACTTATTAGTCTCTTTTTCGTTTGAAACACTCGTAAAATAATCTGTTCCTTAGCTCTATAAATTATATTTTATATTACTGCATTTACTTAGAATCATTCTTTATCAACCTTATTTTGTTCGTCTTTTACGCCATATTATTATTCTAAACTACTTAGTACTTTTTACGAAAAATAATAATATAATTTTCGTCGGGACGCGACAGTAGGTAATTGTTTAAATGGCAACAAATTGTAATTAGTATTTACAAACATTTTTCTTTTTAATGTATAATACAAAATATCAACCCATTTTGAGATATGTAAGTTTAAAGTTGGTCATAAAAGAACAAGTAAAGTAATTTTTTCAACTGCTATAACTTTAGTACATATTCATTGATTGTTCTAAATTTTTTTTTACATATTCTGGAGCATATACTTAGACTATATTTAAATATTTGAACATTTTAAAATTTTAGTAAAATTAGCTACAATTTTGTGTAAGATTCGTTTTCTACTGAATTAACTGATGATTTTAACGATGAATGGTGTACAGATGATACTAATTCACAAAGTCGAGTATTTTGTGATTGGAATAACAGTGATGCAAGTAGTTCTACTGATAAAGGTGTACATTTTAAAAAATTGAAATAGGTTCTCCGCAGTGAAGATTATATTAACATAAGAATTTCGGTTAAAAAATCTGATTTATTATATGCTGCTCTGAAATATAGTGATACCAATAAATTAAGTCAGTCAGGAACAGCTGATTTTTTTAATTTGATCAATTGCATCTTGCAACAGAAAATATTACCAGAATCGCATTATTTATTTGATCAATTGTTCACTTCAAAACATATATACAACCATATACCCACACGGATCGAAGTCTCGTCTGTGATGATTGTGATCAAGTTACGTTATTAAAAAAGCCCTTTATATCGTAATTTTTTTACAATTATAAATATTGAAAATGATGTAATTTATTTACTTCAGCAAAATATGGAGCATTTAAAAGAGGTATTTGAAGATTGAATAAGAGATATAAATATATTTGGTAATTTTACTGACGGTTTGTTATACAAACAATTTTTAAGGTAATCACCTCAGGATCAAAGGATAAATGTTGTAACAGCCACATTTAATACTGATGGCGCACCTGTCTTTTAAAGTTCCAAGTTTTCAATTTGTCCTATACAAATTATTATAAATGAGAAGCCTTATGAAATTAGACCTGCTAGAATCTTAACGTGTGGGTTATGGTTTGGAAAAGATAAACCTGACATGGATATTTTCTTAAATCCGTTCATAAACATGCTAAATAAACTATCAATTCAAGGTGTTATATTTAAATTCAACGAAGAAGAATTTAAAATAAGGAGCCGCGGTGGCTCATGGGTAGAGCTCCAGACTCTCACACCGAGGGTCGTGGGTTCGATCCCAGACGTGTACCTCTGAAAAATTTTTTCATGTGCATTTTTCGAACACCGCGACTCAGTGGCTCGGCGTGTCACTATAATGTGACGCCAGTTCAGGTGCGCGTGCGTTTCGTGCATTTGTCAGTGCATCAGAGGCACGGGCATCTGAACTATAGGGAACGTTAGGGACGCGAAGATGTAAAGAGGATCGCGGTGGTTCCATCGGGAGGACAGGAAACTGTAATTATTAGACTAAATACAGTGACCGATGATATCTTCCGATGGACACAAGCACCACTGTTTCAACTACATGTGCTTTGTTTACAGACACACCGTTCACCTCCGTCGCTCATTAGCCCTGGCAGCATAAATAGAGCGACGTTAAATAACATAAAAAAAAAAAAAAAAAAAAAAAAATTTAAAATAAGAGTACATCCTATTTGTTGTTGTGTAGATACAGTGCACGAGCTCCCATGCAAGGATTGATACAATTGAATGGTTACTATGGATGCAACTGGTGTTTACATCCTGGCGAATACATTGAAACAATGCGAGAAGGTAGTGTAAAAGAGGCCTGCGATGGCTCGGTCGGTAGGGCGTCGGGCTCGTAATCTGGAGGTCCCAGGTTCGATTCTCGGCCCCGGCCGATTGATACAAGCACCACTGGCTAATGTATTTTCATCAAGTGCTTTCTTCACCAAGACATCGTATGACCTCCGTCGCTGATTAGCACCGGTTTGGCAGCATAAAAAGAGCGACGTTAAAATAATAATAAAAAAAAAAAAAAAAAAGGTAGTGTAAAATATACCTTATAAAATAATTTACAGAAGAAAAATAACACAAAATGAAACATTACAACATATGGAACAAAGCTTAACCTGTCGACTTCCCGTTTATGAAGTGAAAAGTACTTCACGTTTAATACTTCTCAACAATATTAATATTATTGATGGCCTTATGAAAACTTTAGATGAAAAATTAGGAGTAAGTGTGTCTGTTCTGGGTCCTCTTTATATACCCTAAAAATCTATGCATCTGTGCTTGTCTTACACTGTGCCTTATATGGAAATTGTGTAAGTAGTTCTCGATTTTTTTGTGCTTGCACCGGATTTGGCCGTTAGATGTGCGTGATTAAAAATTATCGAATCCCGTGCATTTTCTGTATCGCTTCGTAGTTAATTCGGAGAATTTGCTGTCTCCCTTTTATTACTGCGACGTTACCCAAAGAACGGCTTAATTTATTACTTCCTTCTAATGCTCGAATTTTCTAGTCGATGTTTCCCATTGCCGGCTCTTCTCCGAGCATTGATTTTATAGTGCAGTACAAAAAAACTCTTGCGTAACACTTCGTTTCGATCTCACTATCGGCGATCCCGCTTATATGCGTATTGGCTTTGAATAATATCTTCAACTCTACTTATTAGTCTCTTTTTCGTTTGAAACACTCGTAAAATAATCTGTTTCTTAGCTCTATAAATTATATTTTATATTACTGCATTTACTTAGAATCATTCTTTATCAACCTTATTTTGTTCGTCTTCTACGCCATATTATTATTCTAAACTACTTAGTACTTTTTACGAAAAATAATAATATAATTTTCGTCGGGACGCTACAACTCCCCCCCTTTTTAAAAACGACGCCCTCGTCGTTGATCAATATTATTATTATATTATTATTTCTCTTAACATAAGATATCATACTTAATTTTAAATTATAAACATTATTTCGATTAATTTTTCTTTATTTCTTATGGTGATCTTTATAAACCATATTACGATTATTTATTTCGTAGTTCAACTTCGTTTGTTATTATGTTACATACTTCGAATACATTATTTCAAACAGTTTAACAGTATTGATATAATTCACCTATACAAATAGATACGTAATAAGAAAAGTTTTATTATTGCAATTTATTATAGATATTCCGAAAAATTGTATAATTATTATTAAATGTGTTTTCTATACTTAAAAATACTTCATACTTAATACTTACTTAATACTTAATACTTAATACTTAATACATTATTGTTATCATTTCGAGTTATGGGAAATGGTCATACAAGATCGACCGATATGGATTCCATAGCCGAGTACGGAGTATCTGTTATTATCATACGTTGTTTAGTTTTAACACGAACCAATTTTTTTAGTTGGCAAGTTAAACAATGTCTAATGTAGTTTTGCATGTCTTTCTTAATATCTGGCCAATAGAAACGTTGTTTTATACGTTTATAGGTTTTTGTTACCTCTTTATGCCCTGCACAAGCAGACTCGTACATTTCGCGAATAATATTTTCCCTATTACTCTCCTCCACACATTTTATGAATCCTAAACAAATAATTATTTTTACATTAATTTTTCGTAGAGTTATACTTATTTGTTTCAATATTTTGTTCCATGAAACGTTTTCAATAAATTCGTTCTTCGCGATACTTATTGAACGTAATTTTTCTTTTAATATAATATTTTTCAAATTTAATAGATTCGTTTTTAGATTATTAATAATTTCTGAAGTACTCAGTCGCTCTTCGTCACGTAACACCATAGCAAAATGCATTTTTCCGTTTTTGTTATTGATTCTTATTTCTCCTGGATTTAAATAGGAAAATTGAGGTAGTAATAATTTGGAAGCCAAATTTCTGGATCCTTCATCTAAAGGCATTCCAGTCGTAGTTATGAAATAAACGTAATTATCTTTTCTCCTAAAGAGTTTGGTTCTTCGTAAACATCCTTCTCTTCCCAGGACTCGTCAAATTTGTTGTTAAAATTATCTATCTCCATGGGTTGTAATCTTTTGTCTGAGTTGACTATCGTTTCAATTTCCTCGGGGACTTCTTGTATTATAGGAAGGTATTTGACTGGTTCTTTTGATATATTTGACTTGTTGGGTCGTTTTGCTCTCTTTTCATTGTAGTTTGGCCTTGTTATTTTTCCTGCGCGACTGCGTGTTTCCATAGAATGATTTTTAATAACATAAACGGGTTCTTCTATTGGATTTCTTGATAATGCGTCAGCATTAACGTTACTTTTACCGGCTTTGTATACGATGTCAAAGTCGTATGCATTCAGTTTTATTCTCCATCTACTAACTCTGGATGTCGGATCTACTGAGTTTTTAAACCAAACAAGTGGTTTATGATCTGTTATAATGAGGAAACGATGGCCTTTTAGATAGTAATCGAACTGAGTAACGGCATACAGTATGGCTAATGCTTCCCTTGAATAAGTATCATATTTTGCTCGGCTTTGTTTAATACCCGCGAAACATAAGCACCTGGCAGGTCGGTTCCCACCTCTCCTTGTGATAATATTGCTCCTGTTGCTATACCGCTAGCGTCACAAGTCACTATAAATGGTTTATTAAAATCTGCGATTTGTAGTATTGGTTGTTTCCACAATTTTTCTCTTAAATCATCGAATGCCTTTTGAACCTCGCTGGACGTTAGGAAAGGTGCGTCTTTCTTTAATAAATTACTTAATGGTCTAGCAATACCCGAAAAATTCGCAATGAATCGTCTATAATAACCTGCTAATCCTAAAAATTGACGTGTGTTTTACACTGTTTTTGGAATTGGAAATTTTTTTACTGCTTCTAATTTTTTTGGATCCGGCAAAACACCATCTGGTGATAGTACGTGTCCCAGATACACTACTTCTCTCTTTCAAAATTCACATTTGTCTGGCTGTAATTTCAGATTTGCGGCACGTACTCTTTGCAAAAATTCTTCAAACTTTTGGTTATGTTCCTGAATATTTTAGCGTATATAACTGCGTCGTCAAGGAATAAAAATATTTCTTATGCCTTGCATGCCCTCGAAAACACGATCAATCAGTCTTTGAAAAGTGGGTGGAGAATTGCATAATCCCATAGGCATTGTTTTAAAATTGAAATAAACCGAATGAAGATGCGAAAGCTGTTTTATGTCGATCTTCTTGAGCTAACGGAACTTGTAAAAATCCTTGACATAAATCCAAGACGGTGAATACACGATTTTCTGGTCCGATTTGATCAATAATATCTAGTATATTAGGGTTTGCCTTTAAATACAAGCGTATAGATAGCCGAAAAGAATATACCTTAAGTAACCCAATATATAGATATATATAAGTGTACATATATAGTATAATATTATATATATGTGTGGTGGTGTATATACGGTGAGGAACGAAGGTCCGTCTCGAACGTGGATAGCGGTGTCAAATTGCTGGATAATGTCCTGCTAGACCTGCGGGCGTCGACGGTAGATACGTATGCTTTTGGAGTTCGATGATTGCTCTCTTTTCATTGTAGTTTGGCCTTGTTATTTTTCCTGCGCGACTGCGTGTTTCCATAGAATGATTTTTAATAACATAAACGGGTTCTTCTATTGGATTTCTTGATAATGCGTCAGCATTAACGTTACTTTTACCGGCTTTGTATACGATGTCAAAGTCGTATGCATTCAGTTTTATTCTCCATCTACTAACTCTGGATGTCGGATCTACTGAGTTTTTAAACCAAACAAGTGGTTTATGATCTGTTATAATGAGGAAACGATGGCCTTTTAGATAGTAATCGAACTGAGTAACGGCATACAGTATGGCTAATGCTTCCCTTGAATAAGTATCATATTTTTGCTCGGCTTTGTTTAATACCCGCGAAACATAAGCACCTGGCAGGTCGGTTCCCACCTCTCCTTGTGATAATATTGCTCCTGTTGCTATACCGCTAGCGTCACAAGTCACTATAAATGGTTTATTAAAATCTGCGATTTGTAGTATTGGTTGTTTCCACAATTTTTCTCTTAAATCATCGAATGCCTTTTGAACCTCGCTGGACGTTAGGAAAGGTGCGTCTTTCTTTAATAAATTACTTAATGGTCTAGCAATACCCGAAAAATTCGCAATGAATCGTCTATAATAACCTGCTAATCCTAAAAATTGACGTGTGTTTTACACTGTTTTTGGAATTGGAAATTTTTTTACTGCTTCTAATTTTTTTGGATCCGGCAAAACACCATCTGGTGATAGTACGTGTCCCAGATACACTACTTCTCTCTTTCAAAATTCACATTTGTCTGGCTGTAATTTCAGATTTGCGGCACGTACTCTTTGCAAAAATTCTTCAAACTTTTGGTTATGTTCCTGAATATTTTTAGCGTATATAACTGCGTCGTCAAGGAATAAAAATATTTCTTTGCCTTGCATGCCCTCGAAAACACGATCAATCATTCTTTGAAAAGTGGGTGGAGAATTGCATAATCCCATAGGCATTGTTTTAAATTGAAATAAACCGAATGAAGATGCGAAAGCTGTTTTATGTCGATCTTCTTGAGCTAACGGAACTTGTAAAAATCCTTAACATAAATCCAAGACGGTGAATACACGATTTTCTGGTCCGATTTGATCAATAATATCTAGTATATTAGGTAATGGGTATCGATCTTTTACGGTTTTATCGTTTAATTGTCGAAAATCGACAACTAGTCGGTATCGTTTATTACCCTGACTATCAGGCTTTTTTGTTACTAGAAAAACAGGTGATGTATAATTGGAACTTGATGGTTCAATTATGTCTCCTTCAATCATTTCTTTTAATTGTTTATCAAGTTCGCTTTTGAGAGCATGAGGAAATCTATATGGCTTAGCTGTGATTGGTATGTCGTCGACAGTCGGTATCTTATGTTCTATATAGCATTTGTCACGCCTAATTTTTCTCCTTTTAGACAGAAACAATCCGAATATTATCAATTAAATTTTCTATAGATTGTCTTTGTTCCTCGTCCATTTTATCAAAATGCAAGGCTTCTTTTAACCGTTCATTACGATTAAGTGTACTTGTATCCTCCGTTATGTTAAGTTTCCTTGCTTCAGCTTGATTGTCAGAAATGTCGTGTATGTCGACCTCTTCACTTTCATAACTATAAAAATTATTAATATAAGGTTTATTTAAATAAACCAAATAACTGTTATTCATTTCGTTTTCGTGTATGGCTTCAACAAATTCACTTCGTAAATTTTCGTTATAACTGGTTCATTCGTATATAATAGAGATGCAGGATATAATGTAGGATAAATAAAATAATATAGTTTTATTTCGTATTAATCATGCATTATTTATTATATATGTTAACATCATATTATGCTGTTTTCTTTAAATGAACACGTGTAACTAAATTCTTACAGCTTTTTAATGGGCAAAAACACATAAAATTACACTATTTTATTAACAATTGCATAAATTTATTTAAGTCAAATAACGATTTTAATTTTGATTAAATAAACAAGTGTACGGCGAACACGTTAACACATTATACAATAAAATATAAACAAGGTTATTTTATTATAAACATTAATAACTAATAATCGAAATAAAAATTATTATAAATAAATGCAGATTAAATTAAAAATTGTTGTCGTTTAAAACATGAATTATTATTAATAAATTACAATTCAAACCGTGAATATTGCAAATAAAATGCAATGCAACGAATAATTATATAAATAAACTGTAGTATCAAATAATAATTGCTTTAAGAGAAAACGGTTGTTCAGCAATCGAAATAACATAAAATATCAGGTTTGCCTTTAAATACAAGCGTATAGATAGCCGAAAAGAATATACCTTAAGTACCCAAATATATAGATATATATAAGTGTACATATATATATATATATATATATGTGTGTGTGTGTATATACGGTGAGGAACGAAGGTCCGTCTCGAACGTGGATAGCGGTGTCAAATTGCTGGATAATGTCCTGCTAGACCTGCGGGCGTCGACGGTAGATACGTATGCTTTTGGAGTTCGATGATTGCCAGATGTCGAAGTCGTAGTTCCTTGACTATGGCTCGTAGATGTCAACGATGCGTCTCGATTCCCGAATAGAAGATTTCTCTTGATTTTGAATTTGCATTACTTTAAAGTCCGAGTAGCAGTGCCACGCCCTCGGATAAAAATCAAAGAGTTGACTAGCAGAGCTTCGCCTTATGAAAACTTTAGATGAAAAATTAGGAGTAAGTGTGTCTGTTCTGGGTCCTCTTTATATACCCTAAAAATCTATGCATCTGTGCTTGTCTTACACTGTGCCTTATATGGAAATTGTGTAAGTAGTTCTCGATTTTTTTGTGCTTGCACCGGATTTGGCCGTTAGATGTGCGTGATTAAAAATTATCGAATCCCGTGCATTTTCTGTATCGCTTCGTAGTTAATTCGGAGAATTTGCTGTCTCCCTTTTATTACTGCGACGTTACCCAAAGAACGGCTTAATTTATTACTTCCTTCTAATGCTCGAATTCTATAGGGAACGTTAGGGACGCGAAGATGTAAAGAGGATCGCGGTGGTTCCATCGGGAGGACAGGAAACTGTAATTATTAGACTAAATACAGTGACCGATGATATCTTCCGATGGACACAAGCACCACTGTTTCCAACTACATGTGCTTTGTTTACAGACACACCGTTCACCTCCGTCGCTCATTAGCCCTGGCAGCATAAATAGAGCGACGTTAAATAACATAAAAAAAAAAAAAAAAAAAAAAAAAAAAAAATTTAAAATAAGGAGTACATCCTATTTGTTGTTGTGTAGATACAGTGCACGAGCTCCCATGCAAGGATTGATACAATTGAATGGTTACTATGGATGCAACTGGTGTTTACATCCTGGCGAATACATTGAAAAAATGCGAGAAGGTAGTGTAAAAGAGGCCTGCGATGGCTCGGTCGGTAGGGCGTCGGGCTCGTAATCTGGAGGTCCCAGGTTCGATTCTCGGCCCCGGCCGATTGATACAAGCACCACTGGCTAATGTATTTTCATCAAGTGCTTTCTTCACCAAGACATCGTATGACCTCCGTCGCTGATTAGCACCGGTTTGGCAGCATAAAAAGAGCGACGTTAAAATAATAATAATAAAAAAAAAAAAAAAGGTAGTGTAAAATATACCTTATAAAATAATTTACAGAAGAAAAATAACACAAAATGAAACATTACAACATATGGAACAAAGCTTAACCTGTCGACTTCCCGTTTATGAAGTGAAAAGTACTTCACGTTTAATACTTCTCAACAATATTAATATTATTGATGGATTTGTGCCCGATGCCATGCATTACGTTTCTCTTGGCGTGGCCAAACAATTCTTATCATATTGAATTGAAAATAAAAAACATGCCATATTCGTTGTGTAAGGAAGAAATTAATTCTATTAATAATATAATTATAAACTGTAACAGGGTGAATTCTATTCGTCAGAAGGGTTCTAGTTATCCTGTGCATATTCTCAATGCACAGGAAATACTCTCGCTATCACGATCGGCTGCGTTACCAAGCAGCTGATCGGTCTACGTGGCTGCCTGTCGGCTCGGTAAGAGCTAGCGTCAAGCTCCGTGCGTTGTTGTCTGCCCTGTGTACAGCGTGTGTACTTACCTAAGTACACACTCTCTTAGTATAATATATACTATTCTTTGCCGATACCCGTGCTTGGCTACTCAGGAATGTGTCGTGCAAAGTGCAAAGCACGACACCCGCGGGGAATGGCGATATTCGCCTTTAATTAATACACGCGGTTAAAATAAGAACACAGTTTATTAAAGAAGAGAACTTATAAAAATAGAATATTTGGGCGTATATTGAAATGAGTTAAGACAATGCTAAACCTTGGCTCAAGGTGAATAAGATAATAAGTATAAACGTTTGCGAGAATACAATGATACAAGTATCAGTGTCTGCACCCGCCGCAAAATACGAACCGAGACACGGTGTCTCGATCTACTCGGGGAACGCGGATGATTCGCCAGGTACGGATTACCTGACCTCGCAAACAATCTGACGCGGATATAATTACGTCAGAGTGAGAATCACTCCTCTTTGCCGTACGTGCGATTACGCGACAGAAAGAGACACGGCGAAAGCGGCTAACCTCTCGTGCAGACAGGATAGCGCGTCAGGGTTCTGTGCGTATGCCGACGCCGACCGCGGATCGCGTCGCGAAAATAAACCGGCGCACGCCTGGCCGGGACTTACTTGTTCGACGGCTGTTCCAATGGTTGGTCTTTGGGAGACCACGCTCGTACTCTCTTTCTCTTTCTCTCTTGCCTCCTCGACTTAGGTAGGGCTCTCGAGAACACCTTTGTTAGTTCCGAGATCTCGTGGTTACACTGCGAACCAAACGATACTGCCGGTGTGCCGTGCACAACGGTCCTCCAGCACGCTTGCGCATGCGCCTTACGCGTCTCCGACGGTAAACTCGCGCGATCGGTACAATTTCATCTAACGCGGACCGTTTACCGTTACATCCCTCTTCCAGACGCAAGGTATATTCCTATAAACCATGCTCTGACCTTTCCTAGACGCGCCAGGATGTGGATAGGGGTCTGGTTCGGAAATCAAATCGCTTTATTTCACGATTTAGATAGCCAGGTGATGTTGACCCTGGTGATCTGGTCCTAACTCAGGTTTGTCAGGAGCTACCAGCTCTTTCTGACTTAGCTAGTGGTGGTTCGACCGACTGGGGCCTGTACATAGGTTATGTATCCCTTGCCAATCACATACAAAATCGCGTCGGTGTTCTTCCATCTTTTCGACGGCGAACTCGTTGAATCGGGTTCAGTCTTGACATCCGTCCACATCAGCAACTTATTTATATTGTTATTAATACCTTTTTCATTGACGCTATCGGTAACCCTGATCTTCCGACTGCGGATTCGACGTCGTTAGTTTCTATACCGCGATTCACTATACTACTACCGCGGGGTCTCGCGACGGTTTTTGTGGATTTTCGCGGACGGCCGCGTTTTCGTATGTTTGGCGTTTTGGCTCTCGCAGGAGTCTGTTTTTGCACCCTGGTGTCCTCGCAGGAGTCCGCACGCAATCTGGCGTCGCCCGTTCTCCCACCGTGTCCCTCGGGGGATGTTCTTCTTCTCGATCAACGTCGAGTTTTGGCGAAATGCAGTGCTTTAGATGTTCGGGGTATGCCAGGTCGGTCACCTTACCTTCTTTATCCAACAACGTGTAAATATTAGATCCTGGTTGGCCTATTATAATATCGCCTTCGGAGCCAGCTTGACTGAAATACCTTGAGCTGCTGAGGATAGGATTCTATTCTTTTTCCACATCAGGTCTCCTACTTCAGAAGGTGTGTCCCTCCTTTTAGCGTTATAATAGCTTGCTTGCCACTCATGTTGTCGATCTGAGCGTGCGGCTGCAGACTCGTGAATTTCTCTGAGTTTTTAAAATTGCTCTTGCCACAGTTGCTATTTTACTGTGCTGCTCCTTTTCTATGCCAGCACGATCTTGGTTATTCTTGATGGTGCCGGGAGGTATAGGCTCTCGTCCGTCATTCAACATTGCCGGAGTTGTACCCGTAGACTCGTGCCCGGTGTTGTTCAGCGAGAATAGAAACTCCGATAATTTCTCATTCCTGGTATTGTGGTTTTCCTTGATGAAAGCCACAATCCTGGTTTTCAACGTTCAATTGACACGTTCAACCGGATTTGCCTGAGGAAACTACGGCAGAGTGGTGGTATGATGTATCCCCACCTCCTGTAGATATTCATCGACGACCTTATTCTTAAATTCAGTACCGTTATCCGCAAGGAATACCTCAGGAGTACCATATTGTAGAACTATTCTCTTTTTAAACTCCTTAAGAATGGTTCAATTGTAGGCCAAAAAAAAAAAAATTTTTATATTAAAATTTGGTTCAAATTTCTTTAAGGGTAGAGTATGGTCTATAATTTTAAAAAAATCAATTTTTTTTTATTTTAGAAACAAGTTCTAAATGTTACGTAGAATATACGTAAATGACGTTTAATATTATAAAGCTTATGTGCTTACATAATTTCAGCATTAAATAATCTTCAGTTAATGCAATAAGTCATGTATTTTTATCTTTAAAGCTACATAATTCAAAAACTATTTTTTATACCTTTAAAACATTCCTTGCAGGACAATTTTTGTCGTAGCCACCTGAAATTTTGCACACATCTTGAGGTATGTATGAATTATAAAGTTACACAGCCTTTTTTGTTTACAATTAAATGTGACATTTTTATTACTACTTTTTTAATGAAAAATCAGTATTACACGCCTCACTCTATTTACACGTAGACAAATAATATAGAGATAGGAAAGCAGTGCGATAGCATAATGTATAAATAATTATAAATAATATTTATCTAAATTAAAATATAATTTAAAGTAAATTATATTACACCGGTATAGTATCGAAAGCAACACATAGGCGGCAAAACTAAGAAAAACCAAACATCAAAGTAGAAAGAAGCTCTCCATGAACTTAGTGACTTTAAACACACCAATCCTCTACCTTCAGCTGTAGTTCAATCGATCCGACCAGTGTTTATAAAAATCATGTGGAAATTTTATCCAAAATCTATATTCCTACGTCGTGAATCTTTAATAACGGAATGGCTAGATTGCTTCGCATTTTGCAAACATTAAATATCACTCCAAGATAGAATAAAAAGAGCCAGAAATGAAAAAGAAGAAGACTATATATAAGAAAACAAGAACAATTTATGGGAAATTATATGTATACTTACATGAGCAGCATGTCAATAACGAGTGAGAAAAGTATGAAGCTGAAGCTTACTAAACCTGGATTGGACATAGCGTGAATGTATAAAATAGATCTTAATTTGGAATCTGTCCATTACATTTTCATTGAATAAAAGAATATATAAGTGTTTCTTTGTATGCTTGATATTCATTTTATATATTCATCTTAGTTTAAAATTAAAAGAAATGATTATATACAATGAACAACATTATTACCACCTTTTACATATAATCAAATTTTTTTTAAAAACTTGTAACTCTTCACTTGCAGAATTTTCATTTTTTACTGTTTGTAAATATAACCTGTACACACCGACGCGGTGGTGGAGTGGTGGAAACGGTGACAGGAATCGGTATCATAGCCTAGGCAATGTGATTTTGACACCCAAACAGTATATTTCGAAGACACCGGGCCTCCCACCAACAGAACCCCGGGCAAATGCGAGATGGTTGGGGATTAAAAAATGGTGCGGAAAAAGCATCCACACAGAGGTGATGGGTAAACCCCGTTGAAGTCCTGCAGGCGGGGACAAACAACAGGAAGTGCCAGAAAAATGGCATAAAACTAGTAAATAAAATAAAAAAAAAATAGAACCTGTACACGTCAAACGTAACGAATAGACGAAACGAAGTAGACTGCATGATACAGATATATAGTGATTGTAGTGGTACTATACAATAGTTGAACGTTGGTAACACTTACCAGATGACTGCATCTGGCGTTGCGCACCAAATGTTTCAAATTTCCATTTAGAAAGATAAAAAAATTTTCAAATTAATATTAAAATAAAAAATACATTATTTTATAATCTGTAACCTTTTTATTTACATTTCCCTTAATTTGCAAAAAATTAAAATTTTGATATATTGATTTTATTACATTTTATACTATACCTATATCTTTATAAATTAAAAAGATATTAAATTGAACTTTTTCTTGTAGTTGAATTAAGCTCGTATAAGGTAATTTTAAAAATGAAAAAACTTGATCTCTTCGAGCTAGTACTTTTTTATTATTGCCAACGTTTCGACCGTCTCACACCTTTATACAGTCATCTTCAGGGCTCTGATAAACAATAATTTAACAAAAATAACAACTATCCACTTGTAATAAACATAGTAAAACATAAGAAATTACACAATAAAAATTCAATCTCACCTTACACTAAGCTATAATCTAATTCTACTCTGTATCGTTGAAGAGTCAAAATCACATTGGTATTAAGCTAGTCTCAAGGTTTGAACGGAGTCGTGAGCAATGCAATTTGTATACAAACATATACATACTATATGTGTGGACTTCTCCTTCCACCCGTTCTTTATACAAAATTCGCTAATAATACAATACATATCAAAAGTAAACGAAACATCGATTAAAAATTAAATTTTAAATAGGGAAATTATTAACCTGTTGTTTATAAATGTTTTTTAGGTAAAAAACCTATATACCTATTCCCTATAACTGATTGGTATAGAAAAGATACTTTTTCGGGTAGATTTGTTCATTTCGACTCACATTATCCAATAAATATTAAAAAAGCCATAGTGTATAATCTGGTTGATAGAGGAAAACCAAGCGATTAACATAGAACATTTTTATTAATCGTTTCTAATTCACAACCTTCTTTAATATACATATATATATATGAGGGACTTCACCCCCCTACGCGCTTTGCACGCTAACCCCCTATTTTTAATTTCGAAAAAGGTTTTTCGTAATTATTACATTTTAAATAATGTTTTAAATTCTATTATTTTTTCACTACCATGGACACCTTAGAAATTAAACAGATGTACACACCACCTTCTAAATACTGTTATAGCGCGTTGGGTTTTATGACAAAAATTTAGTTTATTTTTAAATATGACTATAATTTATAAATAAAAAACTTTTACCAAAATTTAGTGTTATGAAATAAGAATAAAAATGATTAAAAAAATGGATACATATTAAATATAGTAAATGTAAATTTTAAACTATATGAATTCTTTTACAGTTTAAATTTATATTTTAATGATTATAAATGCTAATGAAAAATTAATTTACAAGAAATAGTAAAGTCCATATACTTACTAAATTGTAGTATTTAGTAACTACTTGATAAAATTTTGGATGATTTTAAATGGATCTAAATAGAACTTCACCTCCTAAAAGTAATTTATTTAATAGCGAAGGATCATCCAAAAGTTCTATGTCAATAATATTTTGTACTTTACAGAAATAAAACTTTCTTCTTAAATAAATAAATTTTTGTATTAATTTTAAAGATGGATCTATAACATTTTAGCGGCATAAAAATAATAACCTGTTTCTTATATTTCTCCCGTAATTCGTAATTTGCTCCCTCTTTTAAAATTTGCGTTTTGATTCATAATTATATCCAATTTATTTTTCCCGTTAGTTACGGAGCCCACATATTTATTTTGATTATAGTAAATTAATTAATTCCTTAAATAACCTTCTGTTTCTAATAAATACATACTTGTTTATTTAAAATATACTACTCACTTATATATATCCATACAATTTTGAATTTTAATTTAAAACATATTTAAATTAAATGCTTCTAAATTAATAATTTTTCAACAACTTTTCAAATGTAATTCGTATTTTCTATTAATTGCCACTGTTAACATTTGAATTTTCTTTTGCCATTACTGTTTATAATAGAATTATTTTAAAAATGCAATACTTAATGTATGTAATTTTTAACCCATTGCATATAACATATGGATATTTGGAAAAGTATCATCCGTTCGTGGTGATTTTTGGTATATAGACTCCTCTCGCCACTCCCTATCGGTTGATAATCCACAAATTAAAGTTCACGAACAATTGACGAATTTTACGGGGCGGTAATTACATGTGCCTGCGATCGAGTATATCAGTACACATGTACTACATTAAAATCAATGTATAATTTGTAAATTTCTGGTTTTACAAAGTAAAAGATCCCTGTTGAAAAAACCTCATATAAAACTATAAAAAAATTTTTTTTATCGTACTTCATGTGGCTTTTGCACCCGGAGTTTGCGATAGAATGCTATACATTATTTAATACGATAAAAATAAATTTGTTTATAAGGTTTTATAATAAACGTGTAACATAAAAGAGCATAAAATAGTTTATCGGAGTATATCGGGTACACATTTATATTTAAATATTTTGTATTTATATTTACCGGGCATTATAAGGATTTGCCACCTATCACGTACTTATATATCAATGCTTTTTCACTCTAAAGTTTATAGTATTTTATAATGAAAAACCCGAACATGAATGAATTATCTATAGTTCTATTTCAGGTAATACAAAATGATGTATATTCTTAACAAGTGGATTTCTATCGGGATTTTAACAGTTATTGTCTTATAGAGCATACAAAAATATAAGGTTAAATAGGGCGTTTCACAATAACGCCAAGTAACGGCTGTATGACCTTACCAGCATATTTCAATATTATATAACAACTTACCTGGTACCTTTATAGGGATTTATGACGATCGACGCATGAAATGGGCGGCTTGCCTAACGCATCGTACCAGGCTTTGCCAGTCAAAAAGTAACCGCTATTGAATCGCTTATCGCATTTTATGAGGTATTGCTATATTTACTATTTACAACGAATAGGCATGTATCTGGATTACAAATAATTAATGACTAGCAACAGATACCTCGCTCGCTAACGCTCACTCGGTTGTATTTTGATCGTGCTTATTTTAGATGAGTATATGTAAAATAGTTACACAGCCTTTTTTCTTTAAAGTTAAATGTGACATTTTTATGTTCATTTTTTAAATGAAAAACATTACATTTTTTAAATAATTAGTAAACCAATTGGGTTTATCAAGGCAGAAATTGCATTTTTATAGATACACCAGATTCGCTGTGTAAAGTTGAAGTTTATATGCATATAAATTTAAATTTTCTTGGATTAAAGCCCTTCGACAACTTTTATCCTGCAAGGAGTTTTTTGTATTTGCACCTGTTTTAAGCCTATTTTTGATAATATTTTAATATTTTACTTAATGAATGTGTTAAAAATCATCAAAAAAGAATATTTTTTATAATATATTTTATAAACATGACATTTCACATAATATTTTATAAAAATTACAAAAATATTTTTATAACCGTACTCTACCCTTAACACCAACAATGATAATTTGCGCATTGCGAAGAGGATTATGGTATAATTAATGTTATTCTAATCAAACTTTGAAAATTGTTATCTGATAAATAAAATTGTTATCTGTCTGATAAATTTTAAAGTATAAGATAAAAATATCTTTGATTCTAATTCCCATATTTTCTCTACTTATTTATATTTTTATTACACCTTTTCTATATCTAACTTATATTCCATAATATTTTTCTGCAATTGAAAGTATTCAATTCGAAAACACCTTCCAAGAAGGTGTCAAAACCCGCAAGTATTGTGCTATTCTAATCAAACTTTGAAAATTGTTATCTGATAAATATATTCTGCAATTCAATCTGACATTGTTATCTGATAAATAAATAATTTTAATTTCTAACTACCTTATTTTATCTATTTCTTTGAATTTTAATGAAACATTTTTATAAATATTACGAAAATTTCGTATAAAAAATTTCTGCAATTGCAAGAATTGAAATCAAACTGAAATCGACAAGTATTTTGAATCGTACCATAAATTTATATTTTATATAAACATTTTTATATATATTACTCAAACTTCTTAAAAAGTTTCTGCAATTGAAAGCACAGAAATCAAACTGTAATCGACAAGTATTTTGAACCATGCAAAAATTTCTACCAATCTGAATACAGATTTTTTTATATGAAAAGTATCTTACACTATTATTTTTCATTTCTGGCCCTCACATGTTTTACAGTAATAAATAAATAATATTCTAATGATATTAATTTGTGCAAAATTAATTTCTGCAATACTAATAAAATGGACATTTCTTTTTTATTCTTTTAAATAATAAAATAATACTTGCACCACCGTTGGTTAAACGCTTCATATATGTGTTAATTCTGACTATATTAACTGATGATACATTTTATAAATAATTACATACATCTTAGCTTTTATCTTATTAATTAATTAATTAATTGGTAAAATCATGTAGATTGTATATCCTTAGTTAAGTGAAATAATAATTATTTTACATAACTACCAAGAAAAACTTGCTAATCAGCGACGGAGGTCATACGATGTCTTGGTGAAGAAAGCACTTGTTGAAAATACTGTGGCTAGTGGTGCTTGTATCAATCGGCAGGGGCCGGGAATCAAACCTGGGACCTCCAGATTACGAGTCCGTCGCCTTACCGACCAAGCCATCGCAGGCCTCTTTTAGGAACTTTATTAGATAAAAATAATGATGTCTATTTTATCATTGGTGATGTAGGATATTAAAATTGCCAGATAGCATATTGCAATATTTATATATTATTACTCATTGCAGTTTCTTCACGGTATTATATACTTTCATAAATGTAAAGGAATACATTAGT
>CM047428.1:33779254-33809628 GCA_026168455.1 Theocolax elegans
CATTCAATAGTTGTAATATTTTAATGTTTTTTTTCATACTTCCATTTTTTTTATTTATAAAATTTATATAAAATGTGTATAAATTTTCGTCTACACATTTACAATACTTTTTTAAACACTATATTGTTAGTGTAAATTTTGTGTTTATTTTTAATGTATCATTTTCTATTTTTGCATTGTTTAACAGTAATATTTTTAAATTTTTTCTACTTTTAGCTCTTGAAAGAGCTACGTATAATTGACCATGGCTAAAAATTGGAGATGGTAAATAGATACCAACTTGTTTGTATGACTGTCCTTGTGATTTGTCATATTGTGAATAGTCTTTGCAAAACCTAATCGAATGGGAAATTGTTTTCTGCGCATGTTGAATGGTATATCTTCTTTAGATGGTGACAAAGTGATTCTTGGTATTAAAATTAATTTTCCAATTTTTTTTCCGCTTATAATTTCTGCTTTAATTAAATGTTTCATAAGTTTTGTTACTAATAATCTTGTTCCATTACAAAGACCTTCATTCACATTTAAATTTCTTAGAAGAATTACTATTGCACCTACTTTTAATTGTAATTTATGTAGAGGAAGTCCATTAGGTGTAAGAGAATTAAGAAATTCTGTAGGTAACATGACATCTAAGTTTTCTCCATTATCATCTTCTGCTGTATCTACACTTAAGTATTCAATAATTTGCCCTTCCATTATAGCCAAAATTTTATTATTTATTTCAATTACGTCGTTGTTGGTGAAGGCTAATATAACTTTATCATTTAAATCTTTATCATTTATTTTATTTCGTTTCCAAAAATTTCTGCAATGATACCATTTTCTTTTGTTATTAAATCAAGAGGGATTTCAAGCAGTTCATTTTCTTCTTCATACATATTTAAACGTTTACCTTCACCTACATTTAATAACCATTGTCTAAAATAGTTGTCATTATCTGTCACTCGAAGATTTTCATTTAGTGTCATGCGTATAAAATTCGGCTATAAGTAACTGTTTTTAACTGAATTTTCAATAACTTCAGTACGACTACTATGTCGTATAACTGGTAATGTTTGCCTAAAATCGCCTGAAACAACCAACATTTTACCACCAAATATTTTTTATTATTACATATATCTTGAAATAAGCGATTGACTGCTTCAAAAGCATATTTCAATGTCATAGATATTTCATCCCATATTATAATTTCAACTTCTTTTAAATTTTTACCATCTATTGAATTAGATTTAATATTACATATAGTACATTCTGTGATATTAAGTGGTAGTTTAAATGTTGTGTGTACTGTTTTCCCCGTTATGTAATAAATTTGCTGCAATCCCTGTCCAAGCAACACATAAAAATGAAATGTTTGAGAATTTAAGATAGTCTATTAGAACATTAAGTAAACAGCTTTTCCCACTTCCTCCTGGTCCATCAATAAAAAAACTTTTTTTGTCTTCAATTTTAAATGTTGCACGATAGTATCAAAAATGTCTTTGTTATGATTTTTTAAAGAAACTGGCGGCTCTGTCGAAATATTTTATACATGATATATGCAAATATATTTCTAATTGTAAAATTTTAACAAATTTAAGTTTTTAAATAAAATTTTAATACCTGTTTATACGTTATTATAAGAATTAAACTTTCGGTCGTTGTATTTTGGAAACTCTGATTCTTTTTTGAAGTCTGTAAGTTTTGTCGAACGGCAGGCTATTATCAATTATTTTGCATATTTATTTTAATGATTCAGTAGTAGTAATATTTCAATGGATTTTTCTTATATTTCATTTTTTTTATTTATTATAACTAATGTAATGATTTGTCATTTACAATATGATATGTTGCAGCCGATTTTCAATTGTATTTTAATGATTTTCAGCGCAAACAATTATTAATTATTTTGCATATTCACTTTAATCATTCAATAGTTGTAATATTTTAATGTTTTTTTTTCATACTTCCATTTTTATTTATTTATAAAATTTATATAAAATGTGTATAAATTTTCGTCTACACATTTACAATACTTTTTTAAACACTATATTGTTAGTGTAAATTTTGTGTTTATTTTTTAATGTATCATTTTCTATTTTTGCATTGTTTAACAGTAATATTTTTAAATTTTTTCTACTTTTAGCTCTTGAAAGAGCTACGTATAATTGACCATGGCTAAAAATTGGAGATGGTAAATAGATACCAACTTGTTTGTATGACTGTCCTTGTGATTTGTCATATTGTGAATAGTCTTTGCAAAACCTAATCGAATGGGAAATTGTTTTCTGCGCATGTTGAATGGTATATCTTCTTTAGATGGTGACAAAGTGATTCTTGGTATTAAAATTAATTTTCCAATTTTTTTTCCGCTTATAATTTCTGCTTTAATTAAATGTTTCATAAGTTTTGTTACTAATAATCTTGTTCCATTACAAAGACCTTCATTCACATTTAAATTTCTTAGAAGAATTACTATTGCACCTACTTTTAATTGTAATTTATGTAGAGGAAGTCCATTAGGTGTAAGAGAATTAAGAAATTCTGTAGGTAACATGACATCTAAGTTTTCTCCATTATCATCTTCTGCTGTATCTACACTTAAGTATTCAATAATTTGCCCTTCCATTATAGCCAAAATTTTATTATTTATTTCAATTACGTCGTTGTTGGTGAAGGCTAATATAACTTTATCATTTAAATCTTTATCATTTATTTTTATTTCGTTTCCAAAAATTTCTGCAATGATACCATTTTCTTTTGTTATTAAATCAAGAGGGATTTCAAGCAGTTCATTTTCTTCTTCATACATATTTAAACGTTTACCTTCACCTACATTTAATAACCATTGTCTAAAATAGTTGTCATTATCTGTCACTCGAAGATTTTCATTTAGTGTCATGCGTATAAAATTCGGCTATAAGTAACTGTTTTTAACTGAATTTTCAATAACTTCAGTACGACTACTATGTCGTATAACTGGTAATGTTTGCCTAAAATCGCCTGAAACAACCAACATTTTACCACCAAATATTTTTTTATTATTACATATATCTTGAAATAAGCGATTGACTGCTTCAAAAGCATATTTCAATGTCATAGATATTTCATCCCATATTATAATTTCAACTTCTTTTAAATTTTTACCATCTATTGAATTAGATTTAATATTACATATAGTACATTCTGTGATATTAAGTGGTAGTTTAAATGTTGTGTGTACTGTTTTCCCGTTATGTAATAAATTTGCTGCAATCCCTGTCCAAGCAACACATAAAAATGAAATGTTTGAGAATTTAAGATAGTCTATTAGAACATTAAGTAAACAGCTTTTCCCACTTCCTCCTGGTCCATCAATAAAAAAACTTTTTTTGTCTTCAATTTTTAAATGTTGCACGATAGTATCAAAAATGTCTTTGTTATGATTTTTTAAAGAATTTACTTTGACGTTTATTTCAGTAAATGTGCAACTTTTGTTATGTGTTGTTGATTTATGAGCATAATCTTCTATAAATGTAGATATAACGGGTAAATTAAAATTATTTAAAGAATATCCATTCAATTGTAGGTTCTTATCAATAATGTTTAATGCTAGGTTTTCATCAGCATTTTGTTCATATTTTGGGTGGTAAAAAAAGTGTTTCTATTTTTCGTACAAGTCTCTTGCATTAATAGGATTGTGAAAAATACAAATATATGCAAATAATTCACAAAGAGCAGTAGGAAAGTGTAATTGTGTTGCTTCTTCCAAACATCTGTCCCATTCTTTATCTTCATTAACCAAATGTCTAGCTATAGAAGTTTCATAAAATGTAGAATAAATTATATCATCAACAGTACGTAAATCCTGAAATGATGATACTCCCTTGACATGTAAAAGTAATAATCTTATAAAATATCGTTTTCGATCCTTTGGATTCACTAAATACATTCTGCTTAATACAGGTTTTTTTGGTTTGTTTCTTTTATTCCATGTTTTTGAATTATTATCAAATACATAATTTAATGGTATTTCGAAATATAAATAATTTCGTGCATCAAAATCGATTTGATTTAATTTTAAGTATGCTGTTAATGTCGTTTCTACATTTTTTTTAAATTTCTGTTTCTTTTCCTTCTTTAAAATACACTTCTTGTTCGTCTTCATTGTGAATAGCTAATCTTATTATGGTATGTGAAAGTTCGTGTAGAGGTTATTCTAATAGTATTATATTCATTGCTTTCAATATCTTCATCATGAGTTAAATTAGAACTGTCTTTTGATCTGATACCTGTGTCACGTATTTCTATGTTCGCACAGTCATGTCCTTTATAACACTATTTAAATAAGTATTTTATACATTGGACTGTTGAGCATACTTCGACAATAATGTGACAAATTTTAACAATAAATAAGGATTATACGAAACAACAAACCGATTATCAGCTATTCTATTGTGGTATTTACCTTTATAATTGATTTTTTTGATATCATTTCTTCTTATATATAATGGATATCCTGATGAATTAAAAGTTGTTTTGTTATTAAATTTTTTTGGAAAATTTTTCGTACATTTTTTTGTGTCTTTACTCATGCAAGGTGAACTCATGTTTTGCTCTCCACAAGGTCCATGAATCATAAACTGTTTTACAATATTATACAACCGTGGATAGATATCTTCGTTTGGAATTTCTGCGTTTATGAGTTCATCTACTTTTTCGGGAGTATTAATGTTATAATTTTTATCTAAAAATTATAGCATATGCATGTGAGGAAGTCCACGTTTTTGAAATTTGATAACATAAGTGTAGGCGATACAATTTCCTAAAACACCTTGCTTAATTACCAATTCTTTAAATTCTTTTATTTTTTGATGAAATACCTTAAATACTAAATCTGGTCTATCAATTACAGTTTCATATTTTTTTAAATGTTCAGTTATTTCTTTTCAGTTTGGATTACATGTCATTGTTATAAATAAGTCAGGTTTTCCGTAACGATTTACTATACTCATTGAGTCAATGTAATTTTGTTTTAGAAATCTTGAACTTCCAACAAAATTTGATGGCAAAATAAACATTTTCCAATTTTTATATTTTCAGATTCTTTTTTCTTGTGTAAATAATCCATTACGCCTTTATAATAATCGCTTCTTAAAATATCTTGGTTTTTCTTTACAAAATATAATCTTGATTGTTCAAATTTTACAAATGCATCAATTGTAAACTGTTGAGAAACTTTTCCCATATTAAGGTATGGATTAAATCCATTTCTCATAGAAAGTCTGTAATTATAAAATTGCAAACATGAAATATTGTTTTTCTTATATTTGCATTTCATATTAGGCATCCATCCATATCCTCCATTTGGATAAATAAGTGGGTATGTCATTGGATCAGTGTGTTCACTTATTAAAGGAATACTAATTGGATTGCCATATTTTGAATATATAACTATATCCCGCTCTGAAGTAGGCAGTCCATTTTTTCCTACAAATACCATTGCAACTTCATTACAAGTAGCTTCATTATATATATATTTTTATCTAATTTTTCTTCTAATATTCTAATTTTTCTTTTTCTACCGCATACATCATTTTATAAGCTTTAGCATAAGGATTAACATTTCTAATTAAGCAATCTAATTTACTTGACAATTCTAATTTTGTATCTAAATTATTTTTAAAACTTTTTCTTTCAGCTGCAGCTAATTCATTATCTAGAACATACAATTGCCCATATTTTCGAGCTTCATTTTCATTTAAGATTCAGATAACTTATCAAAATTAGCTCCAAAGCTTGCAAAAGCTAACGCATTATTATATAGCCGAATATTTTTGCGAAAATTAATACTATCTTCCGATATTCCTGTAGCTAATTGCTTTAATTCTTCCGGATAGGGAGGCATTTTCGGTAAGTCTACGTTTCCTTTGTGACAACAATTAGAAAATTCTTTACCTAGTGTATATTCAAAAACAAAATGTTTAGTATTACAATGTTTACAAGTTTCAGACATATAACCTAAATTGTTTTCAATAATTATTTTTTCATCAAAATCTACATTTGCTATTACAAATACAATAGAGACAGCAAAAGCTATCGCGAAAATTCCACAATCATAACTATTGGTTTGAAATTGCACTGTTTCAAAAACAATTTTTAATTGTTGACTATCTGGAAATAATCTATTGATGTATACTTTATGTTCATTTTGCAAATATTTAGCATTTAAACTATCATAAATGTGTATCGTTCTATTATTGTAATACATACAAATCCAATGACCTTTTTCATATTTTCCAGAATATAACTATTGAATGTATTCATTATTCATTTGAACTGAGTTAATATTATATTGTTTTTGAACTAACAGAGTTGTTTGCATATTGAATGGTGTACATGATTTAAGGATGTTCATCATTTAACATAGAAGCATCGTCGCTATATGGTTCAATCGTTTTTACAACTAATATTTTTATTTCCGTCAAACCCATTATAAAAATGGTTTATTTTACAAAATGATTCACAATTATAAAAATAATATTAATAATTTGTTTCAATTGTTTAATAATAATTATAATTTTTTTTATTTTTCTAAACGATTATTTTAAATTTTTTATTAATATTTTTTTGTAAAGCTGAAAAAAATAAAATATAAATTATTAGAAAACAGTGTTTATAAGAAAGTAGCTTCAATGTAATGAATGAAATATAGTTAATATAAATTTAATATTTTATAAATACTAATATTATACATACCCTAGTGGAAATACATTTTCGATGAAAATGCTCCAAAGTATGCTAAAAGTGGGCCAACTTGCGCCAAAAGTGGGCCGATGTTTACCAACATTGAAATATTTGAAACATTTTTCCAGTTTTGGCAAACTTTAGCCCACTTTTGGCCAATTTAGGAACATTTTGTATTGATTATGGAATACATTTTTCAACCAGTAAAAAATTGTTTTTCACATGCAATTTCTTAAATTAAGGCGCACTTAATTGCGTTGATAATATTTAATATTGCAATAATAATATGTTGTAAATAATATGTTGTAATAATCTTTTCTGTAAATGGGCCAACATTTAAAGAATCTGGGCCAACCTTTACACAAAGAGGGCCAAACTTTCCATCTAATGGGCCAATATTTGCACAAATTCTTTGCTAGTAGTTTGACACTCATAATTCCAATAAATGCAGCGCTGAATAAAAAAAAACAAAGGGCAGCAGCATTCCAATGAATGCAGCGCTGAATAAAAATAACAAACGGCAGCAGCATTCCAATTAATATTATATCAATAAAATATTATATTCCTAATGGCATTCCCAACGATTAAAGTCACAAGGTATATTATAAAATTATCTAATTTTCATTTTAAATTATTATTGTTTGAAATATAATAAGTCTTTTTGTATTTCAGTATCCTGATTAGTTTATTAAGACTATCGAAATAATCAAAAATGCAGTAGTATTTCTTAATGATTAAGATAAAAGATATAGTTTTGACTTTGTCAATTTATTTATAATTAATAATAAAAATGTTTTTGTTACAGATATAACATATATAATATCAATAATATCTGACAATATGCATATTGGATATAAATCTTCTAAATGGCATTTTAAAAACAGTAATATTTATTTGAATATTTTATCTAATGTTTAATTAATTATACATTTAATATTTAATGATATGATTTAATTTTTCTGTTAAAGATGATTTCGATGAATACTTGCTGAATTTATAAATTATATAAACAATAAAAACGATATGTTGAAAAAAATATATCTTATGAAATATACAAGTGAATAGAGTACAATTGTAACATAATAATTGTAATTTAATTTGATAACATAATAATTGTAATTTGAAATTTTTGCAAAAATAAGTTTGTAAAATAAACAATAAAAATTAATTTGATTTATTGTATGTTCCAGTGTTGAAATTTTATTAATTTTAATTACGTAATCAAATGTTATTTTAATTATTGTTATTAAGATAATTTTCTGGTAATAATATCGACATAGTAGTTGATATCTATTTGTTTAAAAGAACTATAAGGCCCAAAAATGTAAGGCCCAAAATTTATGAGGACAAAAATGTAAGGCTCAAAATGTAAGGCCTAAAATTGTAAAGTCCAATTAAAATAAAACTTTACAATTCCGTTGCCAATAATGTAAGGCCCAAAATTTATAAGGCCCAAAAATGTAAGGTCCAAAAAATGTAAGGCCCAAAAGTGTAAAGTCCAATTAAAATAAAACTTTGAAACTATAAAAATGCATTTTTAAAAAACCGGAGAACCGGAGAACCGGAGACCAAAAGTCGATCCACTTTAATATAATATAAGATTTTTCATGATTGCAATTTATCGGGTTAAATAGGAAATTTCACTATAAAGTCGAGCATTATTTATCCGAATCTACCGGTATATTCTAATATTGTCAAGCAACCTATGTGGTTCGTTTATAGGGTTTAATCAGTATGTGGCTTTGGTGTTACTAAGAACACATAGAAATATTGGACAATTGAAATATTTTAAAAAGTTTATACCAAAATTTAGTATAATGAAATCAGAGTAATAGTAATAAAAAAAATAAAGACATTAAATGTTAACTGTAAATTTTAAACTATATGAATTCCTATAAAGCTTAAATTTATATTTTAATAATTATAAATGTTAATGAAAAATTAACTTACCAAAAATAGTAAAGTGCATATACTTACTAAATTGTAGTATTTAGTAACTACTTATGAAAATTTTGGAATATTTTAAACGGATCTAAATAGAACTTCACCTCCTTAAATTAATTTCTTTAATGACAAAGGATCATCGCCAAAAGTTCTATGGCATTAATATTTTCTACTTTTATAAATAAATCTAGCCAGAAAGGAATTTAAATTGATTTTGAGCATTAAAAGGTAGAATGGTTGCCAAAGCTGATTCGTCGGTGAAAAGGAATCTCACCAGGTATGAGTGTGGATTTTAATTTTATTTATTTGTTTTAACATATGACGAATTGTTGTAAAAGAATCTGTAATTATTGAATGAATTTTATTTTGTGTAACGGGTTATGTGAGTTCGCGAATTGCGTTAGGTTCTACAATTAAGTTCGTTTATGTAACGGTTCGCCAGTCGTTCGTAATTTGATTTTAATGTTATTATACATATTATATTTTTTTTTTGTTTGCTAAGTAACGTTATGATTAAAATGAGATAGGAAATACACACTCAGCGCGATACACTGACCTTAAAATATTACTCTAGCGTACACGTTCCAGTTGATGTCTTTCTAGCCAAGCAGTTGTTCCAGCTTAAAATACACTCAACACAAACAGTGACACAAATACCCCGTGGTAGATAACACCGGTTATCTTAGATATAGAGTAGTAGATAAGTTAATAGAATAGAATTAGTGGACAGCTTATTTTAGAATTTTTTGTTTATTTTTGCGATTATGAAGTAATTTGCGTTCGCAAACGCGAAGTTACCGGAGTAACTTCGGTTTGGCGGGGGGGGGGGGAGTTGTGACATGGCAGTTATAACTGCATGTCACATACTTGATTTATATTTATATTATATATGTAATATTCCAAAGCCCCGTAGCTTATAGGAATTAATTATAAAGCTCACTCGGAATCCAGATAGGCTAGACCGTGCGGAAGGAGTACGCACTCCAGCAAGATACGCATAAGCACACAAGCACACAATCACTATCCTTATAACAGTTCTGTAAATAATTATCCGGTAGTTGAAGTTGAATCCTGAAGTAGTTGAGTGAGGTCCTGCTATAAATCCTGTTCCTTATGTCCTGGAGAAGGTGATCGTAGAAGGTGGCAGTAGAGGTAGAACAGGTAATATTGGACAGCGTCGACAACCAGTAAACATCCAGCCTCCTCCAAGAAGTAATGATCCTTCGTTGGTACAAAACCTCCTTCGAGTACCTGCAACAGTATTAAATAAATCATACTGAATATAAAATTAGAATTGAGGAAAGCAGTAGGTTGTCAAAACCTAGTTGCAGGTAAGGAGAAGGAGAGGTGAGTTGAGGTTAGGAAATTACTTCCACAAGAGATTAATGTTAAAAGAAGAAACGACGCTATTTATACATTACCTCGGACAATCCAGCTAGATATTGACTTAAGAACAGGCATCTCCGGAACCTGGTGAGAAGAAGTAGCTGAGGAAATCTGCATACAGTGTTGATGTCGTCGTTCCCGCATGCCGCACCTGAAACAAATAAACAGACTCGGACGAACTAACATTAATACAGGGTATTGTATGGAACGAGATTAAATTACCGTTTATTGACGTTGTTCCTGTAGAAGCGACTCCGGGTTGTTCGTATCCAGCAGTTGAGACGGTGCACGGGGACGGAGGTGTTCACTGTACATAAACAAGACACGCACGTCGGATCGGCCGAGTCAAGCGAACGAGAGACAACTGTCGCGCGTGGCGCATGCGCGCGGACTCGCTGCTCGGCTCAACACGACGAACTCGGTGATTCCGAGTCGGGCCGTCGAACGAGACGTTTCATATAAAACCCTTGTTATAGTTATTACGAGAGTGATAATATTTTATTAATTGTTAAATTCGAGCATCTGCAGGTGATAGTTCCTGCCTAAACTCCCTGTCTTCCAGCTTCCCGTCAAGCTGTGATTGTGCGTGTGTGTGCGGTAATCGCGTATAATACAAAATATAAATTTAGCCGCGTGAACGCGGCTGGCGACCGTGACTAGTTGTTCGTTTAACTTGTGTATTATTATTAATTGATTAATATTAAATTTCTAGCTAAAATAAAAGTGTTGTTATTTTATGATATGGGAGCCGTTCACCCTGATCCCCAGTGAACGTGTTTTACTGCCGAGGAGGCTGGATGTTTACTGGTTGTCGACGCTGTCCAATATTACATGTTCTACCTCTACTGCCACCTTCTACGATCACCTTCTCCAGGACATAAGGGACAGGATTTATAGCAGGACCTCACTCAACTACTTCAGGATTCAACTTCAACTACCGGATAATTATTTACAGGACTGTTATAAGGATAGTGATTGTGTGCTTGTGTGCTTATGCGTATCTTGCTGGAGTGCGTACTCCTTCCTCACGGTCTAGCCTATCTGGATTCCGAGTGAGCCTTATAATTAATTCCTATAAGCTACGGGGCTTTGGAATATTACATATATAATATAAATATAAATCAAGTAATAAAATAATAAGAATACAAAAAATAAACGAATAACTAGTCACGGTCGCCAGCCGCGTTCACGCGGCAAAATTTATATTTTGTATTATACGCGATTACCGCACACACACGCACAATCACAGCTTGACGGGAAGCTGGAAGACAGGGAGTTTAGGCAGGAACTCTCACCTGCAGATACTCGAATTTAACAATTAATAAAATATATCCACTCTCGATAATAATTAAATATGCGTTATAAAACTACACGTCTCGTTCGACGGCCCGACTCGGAATCACCGAGTTCGTCTCGATGTACCGATCAGCGAGTCCGCGCGCATGCGCCACGCGCAACAGTTGGTTCTCGTTCGCTTGACTCGGCCGATCCGACGTGCGTGTCTTGTTTAGGTACAGTGAACACCTCCGTCCCCGTGCACCGTCTCAACTGCTGGATACGAACAACCTGGAGTCGCTTCTACAGGAACAACGTCAATAAACGGTAATTTAATCTCGTTCCATACAATACCCTGTATTAATGTTAGTTCGTCCGAGTCTGTTTATTTGTTTCAGGTGCGGCATGCGGGAACGACGACATCAACACTGTATGCAGATTTCCTCAGCTACTTCTTCTCACCAGGTTCCGGAGATGCCTGTTCTCAAGTCAATATCTAGCTGGATTGTCCGAGGTAATGTATAAATATCGTCGTTTCTTCTTTTAACATTAATCTCTTGTGGAAGTAATTTCCTAACCTCAACTCACCTCTCCTTCTCCTTATCTGCAACTAGGTTTTGACAACCTACTGCTTTCCTCAATTCTAATTTTATATTCAGTATGATTTATTTAATACTGTTGCAGGTACTCGAAGGAGGTTTTGTACCAACGAAGGATCATTACTTCTTGGAGGAGGCTGGATGTTTACTGGTTGTCGACGCTGTCCAATATTACATGTTCTACCTCTACTGCCACCTTCTACGATCACCTTCTCCAGGACATAAGGGACAGGATTTATAGCAGGACCTCACTCAACTACTTCAGGATTCAACTTCAACTACCGGATAATTATTTACAGAACTGTTATAAGGATAGTGATTGTGTGCTTGTGTGCTTATGCGTATCTTGCTGGAGTGTGTACTCCTTCCTCACGGTCTAGCCTATCTGGATTCCGAGTGAGCTTTATAATTAATTCCTATAAGCTACGGGGCTTTGGAATATTACATATATAATATAAATATAAATCAAGTATGTGACATGCAGTTATAACTGCCATGTCACAATACATACATATATATACATATATATGGTCTATTTCACGTCAAGTGGTACGATGAAAATTTTAAAACACTCCAAAATTTGAGAACAGGCAGGAAACATCTTCCAGAACATACAAAAAAAATTTAAGAGTTAAAAATAATTTGCTTAAGAGTTATTCAACCATGAAAAGTGGAAATTTTTCAATTTTTTAGAAAAATTTCTATTTTTTAAGCCATTTATCTCAAAATCTGTTGATTTTTTTGAAAAAACATTACAAACAACTTTTGTTTAAATTAATCTTTAGAACTTATCTACCATGGTTACACTTCTTAATTTTAAAATCTCGAAGTGATAGAACACCCGGACATATTGAATATCAAATAAAAAGGCTACCACACCATAATCGATTTTAATCTAATACCTTATAACGGGTACGGATTTCGAGTGTCGGCGCAGGTTAGGTCCCTGAATTATCGGCGACGTTCGTCGATAGGACCAAGTCGACTAGCCGGGACAATTGCGAATGGTAGCGCAGTGGTGAGGCTTCTGCCTCGCGCTCGCGGGATTGTGGGTTCGCGCCCCGATACCTTCGTTGATTTTTTTATTCCTTATATTCAATCCGTACCCCTTTACAAATGGCGCCCAACTCAAAAACCCACTTGCCAGAAGAGACGAAGTAGTTTATCTTCGCCTGGCTCATCTTGGACCGAAGTCGGTCATAAACTCACATTCCCACCACCACAGTCCCGGTGGATTTCCCCGCGAGAACGTCAAAAAGTGCGGAGGTACGACTGTAGGAGAAAAGCCTGTGTCTGCAGCTCCGCAGTGTGTATACGTATACGCAGTACACCTCCAAGGTTGGCACTAGACGTAGGGGAGCTTGAGTTTCTGGGATCTCAAGCGTGGTGGTGCAAACGCACGGCTATCCCTAACGAGGCTCCCGGTGCTCAGAAAACGGTCTTCTTGACACCGGTCGAGCAGGGACAACCTTCGCCTCTCTAGCCCAGGTGATCGAAGTGATCAAACGGCTCCCCGAGGGCGTAGGTCGCGTTTGGGTGGGGGATATAACGGGTACGGATTTCGAGTGTCGGCGCAGGTTAGGTCCCTGAATTATCGGCGACGTTCGTCGATAGGACCAAGTCGACTAGCCGGGATAATTGCGAATGGTAACGCAGTGGTGAGGCTTCTGCCTCGCGCTCCCGGGATTGTGGGTTCGCGCCACGATACCTTCGTTGATTTTTTTATTCCTTATATTCAATCCGTACCCCGTTACAACCTCTCAAAAGTTCACATTTTTCGCGAGCTTTCGAATGCCTTGGGTTAGCTTATTGGCCAAGACCGCTGTTGTAAGTTATGCCTCATAAACCTCATAAAATCACTAATTTTCACGTATTTTAGGACATAACTTACACCAAAGGTGTAATATATATAATATATATATAGGGTATTCCACGTGAAGTGGTCCGATCAAAATTTTAAAATGCACCAAATTTTGAGTACACATTGCAAATGTTTTTCAGAATACAGAAAAAAATTTTTAGGTACTGGAATTTATTAGCTCAAAAGTTATTATAACCTCAAAAAGTGAACTTTTTCCAGTTTTTTTCAACACCAGCTGGGTTTATCGCTATTTAACTCAAAACCATGTTAATTTTTGTGAATTTTTTGACTTTCTTTAAATTGTCATAACTTTTTACAGAATTGGAGGCCATAAAAATGCTACAGACCATTTGAAAGGTATTGCTCCAAGCTTTCGTTTAGACTTTTGGATGAAAAAATCAAAGGTGGCGCACTTGCACTTTTTTTAAGTTGAATATTGACATGTAGTTTATGTAACATTGACCTTGAGATTAGAAATTCTAACCCAGAAGAATAAATTCTAGATATAATTAGCAACGAATGTTACATATAATATTATATAGTAAAAGTTGATAGATTTTGAGTTATATAGCGGTAAACCCAGCTGGTGTTCAAAAAAATATGGAAAAATTCACTTTTTGAGGTTAGAATAACTTTTGAGCAAATAGATTCCAGTACCTAAAAATTTTTTTCTGTATTCTGAAAAACATTTGCAAAGTGTACCCAAAATTTGGTGCATTTTAAAATTTTGATCGGACCACTTCACGTGGAATACCCCATATATATATTTATATATATATATATATATTTATATATATATATACTAGGGGGGGCTTCGCGCGCCAACCCCCTATTTTTAATTTCGAAAAAGGTTTTTTGTAATAAATTTATTTTAAATAATGTATTAAATTGTATTACTTTTTCACTACCATGGACACCTTAGAAATTAAACCGACTCACACAACACCTTGGAGGTACTGTTATTATACATTGGGTTTAATACCAAAAATTTAATTTTTTTTTAAATACGATTATAAATTATAAATAAAAGTTTTTACCAAAATTTAGTATAATGAAATCAGAATAATAGTAATAAAAAAAATAAAGAAATTAAATGTTAACTGTAAATTTTAAACTATATGAATTCCTATAAAGCTTAAATTTATATTTTAATAATTATAAATGTTAATGAAAAATTAACTTACCAAAAATAGTAAAGTGCATATACTTACTAAATTGTAGTATTTAGTAACTCCTTATGAAAATTTTGGAATATTTTAAACGGATCTAAAGAAAACTTCACCTCCTAAAATTAATTTATTTAATGACAAAGGATCATCGCCAAAAGTTCTATGGCATTAATATTTTGTATTTTTAGAGTAACAAAACTTTCTTCTTAAATAAATAAATTTTTTTATTAATTTTTATTAATTTTATAGAACTATTTATATAATTTTAGTGGCATATAAATAAAAACCTGTTTCTTCCATTTCTCCCGTAATTCGTAATTTGCACCCTCTTTCAAAATTTGCGTTTTAATCCATAATTATATCCAATTTATTTTTCCCTTTAGTTACAGAGCCCATATATTTATTTTAATTATTATAAACAAAGGCATTCCTTAATTAATCTTTTGTATCTAATAAATACATACTTGTTTATTTAAAATATTGTTTTATATATATATACGTAATCTACTTACTTATATATCCATACAATTTTTAAATTTGATTTGAATAATATTTAAATTAAATACTACTAAAATAATAATTTTCGAAAAACTTTTGAAATGTAATTCGTATTTTATATTGCCACTGTTAAAATTTGAATTTTCTTTGGCCATTACTGTTATAATAATAGAATTACTTAAAAAGGCAATATACCCTACTAGCACACAACATTGTAGCAACGGTCGTGGCAAGTTGTTTTGACAACGTTACAACTTGTTGTTATAAAGTTGCTGAAACGTTGGAGCAACGTTGCTACAAAACGTGGGATAGGTCCGCTAAGATTTTGTAAGTTGCCGCGATAGGTGGAAATAACGTTGTAACAACGTTTGAGCAACGTTAAAAATGGCCTTTACAAATTGTATTTATTAAAAATTTAAAATTTGTTGTATTTAGTAACTCCTTATGAAAATTTTGGAATATTTTAAACGGATCTAAAGAAAACTTCACCTCCTAAAATTAATTTATTTAATGACAAAGGATCATCGCCAAAAGTTCTATGGCATTAATATTTTGTATTTTTAGAGTAACAAAACTTTCTTCTTAAATAAATAAATTTTTTTATTAATTTTTATTAATTTTATAGAACTATTTATATAATTTTAGTGGCATATAAATAAAAACCTGTTTCTTCCATTTCTCCCGTAATTCGTAATTTGCACCCTCTTTCAAAATTTGCGTTTTAATCCATAATTATATCCAATTTATTTTTCCCTTTAGTTACAGAGCCCATATATTTATTTTAATTATTATAAACAAAGGCATTCCTTAATTAATCTTTTGTATCTAATAAATACATACTTGTTTATTTAAAATATTGTTTTATATATATATACGTAATCTACTTACTTATATATCCATACAATTTTTAAATTTGATTTGAATAATATTTAAATTAAATACTACTAAAATAATAATTTTCGAAAAACTTTTGAAATGTAATTCGTATTTTATATTGCCACTGTTAAAATTTGAATTTTCTTTTGCCATTACTGTTTATAATAGAATTATCTTAAAAATGCAATAATTACCCTACTAGCACACAACATTGTAGCAACGTCGTGGCAACGTTGTTTTGACAACGTTACAACGTTGTTATAAAAGTTGCTGAAACGTTGGAGCAACGTTGCTACAACGTGGGATATGTCCGCTAAGATTTTTGTAAGTTGCCGCGATAGGTGGAAATAACGTTGTAACAACGTTTGAGCAACGTTAAAAATGCCTTTTACAAATGTATTTTATATGAAAATTTAAAATATGTCCTGGGCAAGTTAAAAAATACATTTTTAAATGCACAAAATTTTAATTAATAAGAGAAAAATAAAAAAAAATATTTCCCATCCGCGGGAATTGAACCTCGGATCTTCAGCTCCGAAGGCTTGCTCTCTACCATCTGAGCTATTTTGTTGTTCCTGTCATTAAATTAACTTTAGGTTATTGATTTCGGAGTATATTTTGATAATAGTTTATAACCAAAAGTTAATTTAATGACGGAAACAACAGAATAGCTCAGTTGATAGAGAGTAAGCCTTCGGATCTAAAAATCCGAGGTTCAATTCCCGCGGCTTGAAAATTTTTTTTTATTTTTTTTTTATTCATTTAAAGTTCATGCATTTAAAAATGTATTTTTTCGCTTGCCCAGGACATTTTTAAATTTTTATATGAAATACATTTTTGAAAGGCATTTTCAACGTTGCTCAAACGTTGTCACAACGTTATTTCCACATATCGCGGCAACTTACATACATCTTAGCGGACATATCCCACGTTGTAGCAACGTTGCTCCAACGTTTCAACAACTTTTATAACAACGTTGTAACGTTGTCAAAAAAACGTTGCCACGACGTTGCTACAACGTTGTGTGCTAGTAGGGTAATGTATTTAATTTTTAATATATTGTATATTTCATATATAGATATTTGGAAAAGTGTATGTTATACTTGATTAATATTTATTTTATCTTCGAAAAATTGTGCATATTTTTAAAAACATTACATTAAATTTTAGGTCCGTTTTTATTTTATGAGTTTTATCAGGAATAAGTAAACTAATACACATTCTTTCAAGTTATATTCACAACTTTTTTTTGCGCACGGAAAAAATACATATATTATCTATTCTTGAAAAAACAAATAACACGTACACACACACACACACACACACACGCACGCTCGCGCACACACATACACACTTATATATATGACATATATATATATAACATATATATGACATATATATATAACATATATATGACATATATATATAACATATATATAACATATATATAACACATATATGACATATATATATAAAACATATATATATATATATATGTTGAATTCTTAGACACGGCGGCGGCGGCGGCGGCGGCGGCGAAATATTTATATATTATAGAGAGATATGTAAAATATTACACACTCAGAGCTATTAATTATTGCTATTAATTAGTTTTATAATTTAGAGCACATTCAAATTGAATTAAAATTATTTGTTTTCCAGATCTGTTTTGTCCTTGGAGGAAGAATATTCTTTGTATTTGAAAATATACTGAAAATTAACATGTAATTGAGTTCGATTTAATGCCTGAAAAGAAAAGAATTATTATATTGGATAAGTTTATATAAAGTAAATTTAATATTTCTTTCATGTTTATTAGTAGTATATCATAGAAACTTCTATCTTTATATGCATGAAGAATAACAATGAAAAACATTTATAACTGAAGGTGACAAAACTAATAATACATGAAAGTGTCACACGAGTATCGCTGCAGCATTAATTAAATTAAGTATACTTATGTAATTCGTATTATTGTTGGCGCAGCCGATACAACCCGATAGGCCGTCTGTCCCTTACATGCGTCGAACCTCGTAAAACCTTGTAAAGACGTCAAACTTTCGAAAACCGGATACATGCCTATTTGGTATAAATAATAAATACGGAATTGCCTGGTAGAATGGGATTAGCAATTTGATTAAGATTTGTTATTACTGGCGCAGCCGGTAGTAACGGATAGGTCGTATGCCCAATACATGCGTCGATCCTCGTAAAACCTTATAAAAGAACTGTATTGGTTGGTTTAAAATTATGGAATTTAACGGTAGACACCGATAGCTGTTAGTGGACAATTTAGTGAAAAGCCTTATAGAACCTTATTAATTCAATGCACACGAATACGTCAAATACTCGAAAACCCGATACATGCCTATTTGTTATAAATAATAAATACGGAATTGCCTGGTTGAACGCGATTAGCGGTTTGATTAAGATTGTATTTATGGATGTCTCAGCTCATACGATCCGGTAAACGAACCGCCCATTTATTTTGTTGATCATCATATTGTACTATAAAATGTTTTTTTCTTTTGTGAGGTTTATCTTATAAAATACTATAAGCATTTATTGTATAGTATGGTATGAGGTTTTTGCACCCGGAATTCCTTATAGACTCGAATTATAAACCTACTATTAGAAAGCAAAAAAAGATATAAACATATACAGTATTTCCATGATAAGAGCTTATTAAATTTTTTATCGGGAAATGTGTATGAACTATAATCTTTTCATAGTCATTTCTTTTATTATAGAACCCGATTAATATTTTCTTGGATGCACTTGTGTAATTCATGTAGTAAAACATCTATACAGGCTTATAATTTTTCAATCAATTTATTACGATATATGCCGATTCTGAATTCATATTGGTAAAGTGAATAGATTTCTATAAATAATTAAATGAGCATATCTCTATAAAAGCCTATAAATTTATTAGTCTCATAGAAACTGATATATCTTTTACCAGGTAAAACTTATAAAAACTAAATTTCGGAACTTGTGATTCGTAGCTGTGAGGATTTCATTATAGGTACCGATAAAAAAGAAATCGCCCGATATATTACTATAAAATTTTTATCGGTACCCCGATTCAATGTGCCATTATTTTATCGGATTTTATAAGGTCTGTTCAACAGGGATATTTGGTTTTTTATGAAAATCACTATATCAACACTGGTTGCAATAAAAAAAAGATAACGTATGAATGTCGCGTAATATTTGATACTTCTTATAACTTTTAACAAACCGCGGAGTTTCGTCGTAAATACATTGAAAATGCTGTATCAACATAGTTTGCAAAAAAAAGAGGAGAATATATGAATGTCGTATAATATTTGATAATCTTTATAACTTCTAACAAATTTTTGGACAAATTGATGGAGATGTCGGGATATAAAATGTCCCGCTATGGAAATCATGCTCAGTTGCAATTGCTTGGTGCACCTATCACAACATATAGAGGCAGAAAAAAAGAAGTGTGAGTAAGAAAAAACGGAATGTGAAAAGTGCTACAAGGAAGCGAGGTGTAACAAAGCGAAGGAAACAAACAACTTCTAAAAGCAGAAAGACGAGAGGTAGTAGAAAGAAAAATCGACTAGAGATATTTTTGACAGTTAAAGACAGCCTTTCTATCCACTCATTCGTGTGAATGTTTAAAGTCAGAGTTATTGTCATTTGACATTCCGCCAACACAGACTACAATTAAGGGCTCGCATTGGGTTTAATATAAACCAATATCATCCTTGACCGATGACTCACCGATTGAATTTGTGATACCCGGAAATAGTGATGAATATCTTGATTTGGCCCATACTATCTTCAGTCTCTGTGTGGTATTAAATCTAACACGATAGAAGATATAAAGCGAAAAATATCGAACGGCTTTTAGACATTTATCGGGTAGAGTAGGACCAGTTAACAATTTAATGCATTCACTCTTTCATCAAGTGGATGCCTTTTTTAATCAAAAACCCGTGTTTAATCGCAACCTACCAACAAATAAATAAATATCCCTTAACACGAGTAGAAGTCAAAGCTGTCACCATGCATAGCGGTATACACGGTGAAACATTAGAAAATATCATATTGGGTCAGTTACCAAAGAGAATAATTATCGGTTTTATAAATAAAAAAGCTTTTAATGATGATCGAAAATTCTACCCTTTCAATTTTGAAATTTTAATATAAACTTCCTATGCTTGTACGTGCATGGAATTCAAGTACCTTCTAAACCACTCCATCCTGATTTCATAAATAGAAATCTATACGTAGACGCGTATCATACTTTATTCTCCGGTACGGGTATACATTTTCTCAATGAAGGTAATCAAATAACACGTGAGTCCTACCTACACGGGTGTTGTTTTTTCGCATTTGATTTGACTCCCAACTTATCGGCAAACGATTGCAGTTACTGGAATTTCATCAAACACGGTAGTGTTAGATTAGATGTACGTTTTAGTGATGCTTTAGTTGAAACGGTCAATTGTATTGTATATGCAGAGTACGATAATATTTTGGAAATTGATGCCTTCCGTCAAGTCATTGTCGATTTCAGCAGTTAATAAACTTAATTGATAGAGGTCGCCACCTTGTGTTACTGTCTGTACTATACGTTTATACACAGACAGTCAGTCTGGATTGTACTTTGTGTTTGACAAGGTTTGTATTACAACATGGATGGCATTGTTGATATTCAGTTCCTTGAAGACAGTAAGCAAAGATACGTACCGAAATAAATTGGAATTGTCGCTGTTAGCAGTGAATTTAACAGTCACTGGATGGCGGCACCAACAGTCGCAATGGAACATCTCGATGAAGACATACAAAAACAGAATAGCTGATTAAATCACGGACTGGACTACTTTGACGGCGAGGTGACTTTGAAGACAGTTAAAAAGATTTTACGGCAACTTATGAAAAGTATGCGGAAAATATATGTTAGAGGTAACAATAAGTGGTTGGTACTATAACAAATTGTTCATCTACAAATTTTAAACCTTGAGTATGATCAGAATTGTCCACCTTTCAATAAATTATCATCCGACGTATATTGTATGCATCACGCTGTCAAAACTTGTTTCAAATATTATCGTTGTCCTTTAAGTAACGCGTATAGATTAAAATCGTGGTTGGTCCATTGCACATCACCAAAGACTTTCAACACTACAAACGAAATTCATCATGGACAGCTTACAAAGTCTCAAGAGTTTGTCGAAAATCCGTTCCCTTACTGTAGAGGTATTTCCGGCCGATCAGACACCCCGAATGTGGACGAAACCGACAGCGTTCGTGCTAAATTCGGATAATCATACAAAATCTGGTATGCATTGGGTCGCTGTATACGTCGATAAATCATGTAATGATATTTATTTCGAAAGTTTTGGATCACTCCAGATCATGTCAATAGATTGCGAAAAAAATGTAAACAACTTCATTGGAATAATGTTCGATTGCAGAGTAAATCCACCGATGTGTGTGGTCAGTACTGTTGTTATAAACAATTACTGGGATAGGTAAATTTAAATAATTATAAATCAGATTGAATAAAAAGTTATGTATTAGACTAAATATTCAAAAAATTGCAGTATACATATGTACTGAAATGCACCTTAAGAGTGTCAGAGGAAAATAATCTCGCGAGCGAGTGCGTGCTGCGCTTTTTAAAGCTATCGTATCTCGATCCCCACTAGACTACAATAAATTCGGCGAAAAGCTATAAACTTATTTTTTTTTACATGTATCACGCCCAACTTGAAATCTTGCGGCTTCGCCCTGCAGCCTGGCGGCCACAGGTTAACGAGACTCTCTCTGTCTCCCTGCGCACGCATACCTGTGTGGATAATTTTCGACGGGAAATTAGAGTTTTCTAATTATCCCTTTGGCACATCGGCCTCTCCGAAGAGATCCGTATTAACTTCTAGGCCATGGGCGAACCCATGCACAAAACGGGCTCAGCGTAAAAATTTCAAGTTGTATTATAATTTTATAAACAACGGAAAATTTCATTTAAATTTTCAAAAAGTTTTAATATTTCATATTTTCCTCTGTCCTTCTTTCACAATAGTAACATACTTTTGCTTACATAATTTGTTCTAAATTAACAATAATCGTAGATAATAATTAATTGTAACTTTACAGTATAAATTTAAATCGCAAAAATATAATTAATCTTGATATAATATTATGACGTATAACTCAAAACCAGAGTTAATTTTTGTAAACTTAAATTGTACAACTTAAATTTAAGGACACAACCAAAACCCGTAGTCCTGACACCGAGCCCACCGCCGAATCCTGTGTGTATAGAACACCCGCACACAACCGTAGCAGAAGTCACGGTTGCGGCGAGGTGATTCTATATCTCGCTGATTTTCGTGCGCGAAAATGTTTCTTTGTCTCACTAAATGTTTTATTTTTCTCCGCATTCTGGATAGTTCATTATCGCGTGTAGACGCGACACCTGCTCGACCGTCAGCGCATTCGCTACCTATGGAGTCTGAGGATTCCAGCAGTACCGACACTGCCGATGAGTCGTCAGATACCGATGATTGTAAGTCTACATTTTGCATATGTTTAACAAAAAAAACAGCAAAATAACTACCTATAAAGTCAACAGGCCAGATAATCAATATATCGACATTCGCGAAGAATCGACGCGATTTTACCGACGATTCCAACTACTTGCAACTACAGTCCAACCACCAGCAGGGGCAGATGTATGCAGCTGGTTAGAGAGGGCTGTTCATCAACTTCATGGCCGTGTAAGCGAAACATACGTCTCACGGATTATATAGGTGTATCTGTCAATTCCGAATGGTTTCGTCAGGGTCCTGTCTGGATTTCGTTTAGATTGATGCGCGATTTTCGGCCCAATGACTTGTTTGATTTGCTTGCTAGTGTAGTGCAAAGTAACGACGGATTTAAAATTGACGATACGTTGAAAATAAGTGTCAATATTCTCTCTGTACCGTAAGGTAGTGGACGAGTTAAGCTTACAACAGAGTACGTGTACAAGAGATCAATTTTAAATATTATAAATACTGACGATTTGTGTTTACCACGCTCTTTGGTTACTGCGCACGTGAATGCTATACGCGGTAAAATCCGTGCCGGTATTTTACATAAAAAGTGGTTACAAATACGCAACAATGTCGGTAAATATCATAAAGAGCAAGCCGAGAAATTAGTTAGAGCAGCATGAGTCATTGTACCTGTAACGGGGTGTGGTATCGAAGAGCTGAAACTATTTCAAGAGTATTATGCACTGTTTGAAGTCGCAATTGTTATCTACGCATTTCGAGGCTTTGCTCGAACGACGCTACGACGGTACGTAGTACGTTTATAACGTCGGTAATATTGTAAGGTATACTCTTCCTATAATGTATTATGAAAGTAGTGGGCATTATCAGCCAATTTTAAATGTAATAGGTGCGTCGGGTAGTAGAGATTACTGCATACCTTGTAATAAAGAACTAACATGTAGACAAAATCACAAGTGTCCGCATAAATGTCGAGGAAATTTGCAGGCTTCGCTTTGTAATGTTAATGAAATTAAAATAAAATGTAATGGGTATAGTAGAGAATTTTTCGGTCCGTCTTGTTTATCGAAACATTTAGAGGTAGATTCTTTTGGTAAAAATCTCTTGATTTGTGAAAGTGTGAGAATTTGCAAAATATGTTGTAAGACTGTCAGGACTAGCGATCGAGATCCACATGAATGTAATATGGTATTTTGTAAGATTTGCAATAAAAAAGCGTTTGTACGGTGTGTCTCAAAAACGATGAGATTACGAATTCTTGTAATGTATGCGGAATACGTGATTATGTATTTAACATTGATCCGGTAAAACAGCTACTCGACCTCGCACTCACACCAAGACAAAATTTTCAAGAAGTCATCTGTATTGCGCACAGTGAATATCGATGCACAATTTATTTTACGACATCTAGCGGAAAGAAAAGATATACGGGAAAAGCCTTCGATAATGCTCAACAGGGGGAAGATAGTGGTTATGCGAGTGCTATACGTAAACTTTCTGGACAGTATCAATTATTTACATATGCCGTTAAACACATTACCGAAGGCCTATGGACTTGGAAATATTGAGAAGGGTACGTTCCCCCACTTATCTAATTTTCCGGAAAATCAAGACTATGTGGGTGTGATGACACCATTGTGGACGTACTCGCCAGAATCGAAGAGTGTGAAACAGCGAAAGACTTTCTGGAAGGGTACAACGAGACGTGTGAGCAAAATTATATATTTAATTTTCAAGATGAAATAATTAAGTATTGCAAGCTGGATGTTAAGATATTGAGATTAGTATGCCTCGCCTTTAGAAAGACATTTATGACATGTGGCGCAACGGATCCCTTTCTAGAATGTTGCACTATTGCATCATCGTGCATGAGGGTGTATAGAAAAAAGTATTTAGAACAAGACACGATCGGAATTATCCCGCAAGATGGCTACAGGTGTTCCAATAGACAATCGATGAAAGCCATGCAGTGGATCTGCTGGATGGAGCAAATATTACAGTATCAATTTCAGTTTGCAGGGCGAGCGCGAGAAAAGAGACTACCCGAGGGATTCCTAGTGGATGGTTATTGCGAATTAAGTGAGGTGGACAAAGTAGTTTTGCAATTTCACGGGAGCTATTGGCATGGATGTCTAAGATGTTTCACGCTAAACAGAGATATTCGTCTCGTAAATGGTGAAACCATGGACGAGAGATACAAGAGAACAGTGAGAATTTCAGAGAAAATTAGCAGCTCTGGTTATCGGCTCATCGAAGTGTGGGAATGTCAATTTGATCGTGAATGCAGTCAAAATCGCATGATGGCTGATATTACATCAGTGAGAAGATGAAAAATTTTCATTCGTCGCTTGACCCGGCAGACGCGTTTTTCGGTGGCCGAACCGGTAATATCGTCAAATTGTACGACGTTCAAGAAGACGAAAAAATTAAGTATGTGGATGTTTCTTCGTTGTATCCGTATATATGTAAGCATGGACGCTATCCTGTGGGTCATCCGACCCTGTAAATTGGTGAAGATGAGTGTCGTGAATTGGTGGGTGTGAGTAACGATATAAGTAACGTCGATGGACTAATAATGTGCGAGGTCTTACCACCGAGAAATTTATTTTACCCTGCTTTGCCGGTTAAGATGCACAACAAGTTGATATTTGCCTTGTGTCGGTCTTGCGTGGAGTCGAAAAATCAAGCGAATTGTAATCACGATGACGTAAGGGAGTGCGTCTTTACGGGTACTTGGGTGGCTGACGAGTTGAAAAGTGTTTGAAATATGGGCGTACAAAACGACGCGGTACGGCAAGGGGACAAAGCAAGATGGTCTATTTTACGGCTACATAGACAAGTTTTTTATCGAAAAGACTCATGCATCGTATTATCCGGTGGAATGCGGAGACGACGAAGATGCCATGAAACATCACGTGGAAGAATTTGAACAACAGGAGGAAATCAGACTGGATAGAAATTGCATCAATCTCCATCCTGGTCCCAGATCGGTGGCAAAACTGTGCTTGAACTCGTTGTGGGGTAAGTTTGGGCACCGAGAAAATATGGGTAAAACCGAGTTGGTAAACAAAAGTGATTTGTATCACTTAATAAAAGTTACCCATATGGGTATAAAATTAGTTCAATTAAAATACTTTATTTATTATGATCCTGTGACCTAATGAACCCTCTACATGTAATGCTATAGAAACAACGATGTAAAATGTGGTAAGTAGTAGTAGTAGCATTGGAAGAGATAACTAGCTCGCTCAATATCGCCGCCGCGCAATAGTGAGCCTCGTGAACGGTCGCGGATCTAGCATCGCGGTCGCACAGCTGACAACGCGGTTGCACAGCAGACAACGCGGTTGCACAGCTGACAACGCGGTTGCACAGCTGACAACGCGGTCGCACAGCTAGCAGCACGATTGATCCGCATGCTCACGGTGCAAGCCGGCTTGAATCCACGCGTGCGCGCGACGCGGGGTACCCCTTCGCCGCGCCGCGCCGCATTTGATTGAGCCTTTTTTTAGTGTTAGCGTTACGGGGTGAGGGGCCAAGTAAATGCAAGCGTTTAAATGCGTGTATGTGGTTGGTGATTGTATCACTCGCGATGATGGATAACATTAACACTACATTAATAACATGAGTGACACACGCTTTGATCGTATACTTTTGTATTATGGTGAGCGGCAACCCACCTACACAGACTTGGGGGAAAATATCGAGTTTGGTGAAAAATACACTGGAGCAACAGATTATCGTCGGTATATCAAAAAAATTTCACCGAAAAGCAAATAATCTCATCGGTCGATTGAACCAGGCGAATAATATATCGTGGGACCAGTACGGTAGAATCACGCTAGATGGTACGCTACTTCGTCGCACTAATAACCTGACAGATCTCGTTAACGAGGCTATGAGGAGTAGAAAAAGATCACCACCACACGACTACCATCAGTTTGCTCGTATACTGCGAAAAGCAGACGTACCACGAGAATTTATTGGTAATAATCGTCTTTAGCAAGCTGTTGCCGAAGATCCATCGTCATTGTTGTCGAATCAGTCTTCCTCGTACGATTCCGCCACAGCTTTCGCGGATAAGAGAGAGGGGCGGAAGGAGGAGAAGGAAAAAGAGAGAGAGAGAGAGCAGGAGCCTGTAAAAGAATTAAATTTTAGCGTTGTAAGAAAAAAATTGAAGAAGAAAGATATGCGAAAGAGGGGGAGGTTCGAAGACGAGGGTGTTAACACATCTTTAGTTTTACGCAAAAACCCGCGGGAAACTGAACCGCTAAAATGGAGTCGTCTGACGAGAATATGCAGCAAGAAAGAATAAGTAGCGACTATAGTGCACTCGACAGTGTGATTAATGTAATGCCGTTTGAGCTACATCTACCGAAATATCAATTCTTGGGACGCACGTTGAGGAACACGATCTCGCATACTCGGATGAAGATATTGACCGTTGGCGTATCGATCGACGGTTAGCCGAGCGCGCTTTTTCGAGAATGTTGTCTAAAAGTGCGGATGGCGAGGAGAAAACTGCAGCTATTATTACCGTATTTTGCATGGTCAGCAAGATTTTTGTCGACAAGATTTTCGGACGTCTTAAAAAGTATATAAGACGTCGTAAGCGACGGTATAGAAGGTCAGTAGATAAGGGTGAAGCAGATGAGGAGAACGCTTGAAAATTTGTATTACGGTTTACCGGGACTGACTGCCTACGCTGGTGGCGGTAGACTCTTGCACGAAACGCGTAAATAATATCGTCCACAGGAGGTCGACAAGTGGCTTGAAAGTCAAGATGCTTATACTTTGCACAAATTGGTATTGATTTCCACGACGAAATTACGCAGTTTTCAATCTCTACGAGGTGTGGGAGGCCGATTTGGCTGATTTTTGATCGTTAAAAACTTATAATGACTAGTACACGTACCTGCTCGTCGTTATAGATGTGCTGTCAAAGTACGCCTGGGTTGAGCCGCTCTTTGACAAGAGTACAAAGTCTGTTGCCGTGGCGCTTTAGCGGATTCTCAGTACTAAACAGGGTAAGCGTGCTCTGTACTTTCAAACAGACACGGGTAAAGAGTTTGTCGGACGTGAGGTTAGTCGGTTGCTGGAAAAGAATGGTATTACATATAGGATCGTGTGCGATCCTGACGTCAAAGCAGCGGTAGCTGAACGATTTATTAGAACATTGAAGGGACGTATTTGGCGCTATTTTACCCACCTACATACTAGACGATACATTGATGTCTTGCAAGATGTGGTCAAGTCGTAAAACGATTCGTGACACAGTGGTATAAGAATGCCACCTTCCGCGGTAAATTTGCATAATGCGGCGAAAGCTCGGGTTAATTTAGCGCGACGTTACAGGCTGAAACGTGTACGACAGCCTAAATACTGTGTTGGTGACCCGGTACGGGTCAGTCGAGCAAAGACTGTCTTTAACAAAGCATACGAGGGCGGCTGGACATTGGAGTTGTTTAAAATTGTACGTGTGGACAGAGCGCAATTGCCAGCTGTATAAATTTTGGAGGATCTCGCGGGTGAGCGAATTGACGGGTTCTTTGACGAGCAACAATTGAGCAGAGAACGAAAAGAGCTGTCAAATTCGGTATTTGAAATTGATGAGGTACTTCGAAGTAGGGGTAAAGGCAATAAGAGACAATACTTTGTGAGTTGGAAGGGGTATCCCGAGAAAATTAATTCCTGGGTATCTGGCAAAGATTTGAAGAATTTACATTGAAGGAGGAATTTTACATGACACTGCCGAGTAATAGTAGCAGAAGTGTATTTCCGGAGAACACGGCTACACATTTTACGACACTGTTACCGCAAAATTTTTACTTGCACGGAGAGTGGTGTGTGGGTCTATATGAAATACATATACCACTCACTTTCCAACATATATCATCGGAGAAGGAGGAGGGGAAGGATGTCATTCACGAGAAAATATCAAAACGTCATCAAGTGCCGTTCAATGATGTACGATTTGAATCGGTGAAGGAGAGAGTGTTACGGATTAAGCCTGGAGTATATCACGATATTGCGAGTCTCTTGGAGAAAATAAACAGCCTTAGTGGTGTGGAAGGCCATCTCACGTTTGAGGTTCAATGCGACGGTTACATTCAAGTCACCTGTACGTGTACAGAGAAGTGTGCAAATTACATTCACACATTCAGTCTGTCGAAAAAACTACGTAGAATACTGGGTCTGGAAAATGAAAAAGTAATCTCGTGTGTGGACGAAAAGGATCATCGTGTTATAGGTAATCGTCCTGCAAATCTGAGTAATGGAGTACCTAATGTTTTGATGGTATATAACAGTATCTGCCAGCCATATGTCACGGGCAGCACAAACTCACGACTACTGCGAGTTGTACCGTTACATTTGCAAAATTATACGTACGGTGCGACCGAGATAAGAGGTTTCGCACCAGTCATGTATCTACCACTACTCTCCTCGTCCTTCCAAACAACCGAGTTTGATATAAGAAATGAACAGGGTGAATCTGTACCATTTGACTACGGAACGTTGACAGTGATACTTTATTTCAAACGCACAGGCTAAAAAGTGTCAGATTTTGACGAATTGTTTGGCGGTCAGGGGGAGGAGGAGGAGGAAGTCAACACATTCACTTAAATGCAAAGTGGTGGTGGTGGTTATCGTGCACAGGTGGGTGGTGGTGCGGGTAGCTTTTTAAATGGTTTAAGTCGTCGTGCCATGCCTATGATAAAACATGGTGGTGTAGCTGCCCGTAATTGGACAAGATTGTTGATGGTCCACCGTCAGCTGATAAACAAAAAGAAGAGGGGGAAATAGAATATAAGAGGAAACGTAAAGTACAAATACCTCAATCGGTTGGAGTGTACACAGCCGGAAACAGTATATTTTTTATTCAAAATAACTCAAAGAATATGATAGCATTTTTTTTTCGCGAAAAACCCATTTTTGCAATTTGTTTATAAAAATTGTTAATAACAATTAAAGGCGCCATTTGCAGGCTTTCTACCCAAAAAATTCAGATTCAGCAGGTCAAAATGCTTCGGAAACACTAGGGTAGAATCGAGGACCTCGAAATAACACGGGCATATGAATTGACCCTAGACTAATAGGTATAACTAAAAGTATCAGAATTAAATAACAACTAAATAAAAGTATCAGTAACTAACAATAAATAGTATATTTTAGTAATATTGAGGAATAGTAGTGCCATATTGTTTAATATGTATTGTTTATATGTATACTGTGTAAGTATACAGTTAGTCTGTTTTTTTCATAAAATGCATTTACTCTCTTTTTTTAAGAAATTTGCCTAAAAACACCATAACTTTGTCTGAAATGCTCTGCCGCACTCAAACTTTGCATTATTTTGAAGGTAATTAATCATCGATGAATTAGATTTTTGGATGGATAAAATATTTTTAATCGTACAACCCTTTTTTTACTATAAAGGTTTTTATTGATTATAACTATATTCAAAGTTTTAAAATAATATAAATGAAATATTTCATTCTTGAAATTAATAAACTTTTTA
>CM047428.1:33809728-33957762 GCA_026168455.1 Theocolax elegans
CGCCTAATGAATACGTCATAATACGCTGTAGAGCTGCGCGGGCATGTTGGCCCTGATCGGCACCTCCAATTTTTTTAATCATCTCATACTAAAAAATTATACAAATATTATAATAAATTATAAGTATTAAAATTTGGTTAATTTTCATTACTTAAAGGGGATTTCAAAGTTTCCCATACACGCCAAGAAGAGATCACAAATAAAAAAAATTTGCTAACTATACAATCTGTTTTTTCAATACTAAAAACGTATTTTTCTTATGCAAGATTGGAAATTATTAGGTTATAATAAGTTATGCATAAAAATTTCAAAACTTAAATTTTAAAAATATGTTCCAAGTAGCGAAGAAATGAATAATCCACATAGCATGCATAATACTGATTCTGTAATTAGAACTAAAAGTATCAGTACTAGATATCAATAAATAAGATATCGGTACTCATATTTGTCTCTCTATTCATCAGAATTAGCACTTGTTTTATTCTCTGATTTCTTCTTTCCATATACGCATTAAATTTTTAAGGATTGTTGTACCAGTACTCAATTAGTCAAGACATCATACCAGCATGCAGATTTTACAATATAAAATGGCATATAACGTTATGTTGCTAAAAATACGTCAAATCAATAGGAATAAACAACCTAATTTGTGCTATCAATTTGTGCTGCGACGTTTCGGTAACTTGTTTTGTCAGCATCATATACTCATCAGGCAATTATATAAATAACTACATAAAATAAAAAAAAATAAAATAAAAATTAAAATCAAACAACTACTTGCTGTATATAAATTTAAACCATAAATCCTATTTAGTTTTATACTAAAATATCGCATAAACGAACATAAACAATTTTATAACAAGATAATTAAGAAGAATTTTAATTAAAATAGTAAAAAAAAATTGTTTACTACCTATTAATGAATAAAAAAAAATTATTTCAGAAATTATTTATACCTCAGTGAAAATAATTTAACGATGGAACTGTTTTAATTTGACTAAGTTGTTTAAAATTTTTTTAAATAAATGTTAAATTTAAGGCATTCGCAATGTAAATCTAATCCAATTTCAACTATTTTAATCATCTAGTGCGAGTTATTTAAAAAAAAATAGCACGTCGAATAATGAACCTCCTCCTTTTCTTAAATCGATTAGAAATCTTCTATTATATTAAAGTAGCAAAATCGATAACGTCGTCGTCGTCTTCCATGACGTCCGTTTTGTTAACGTCGTTTTTGTCGTCGTCATTTTCATCGTCTTTTTCGTCGTCGTCGAATAAATTTGTATATAGAGGTTTTCGAGGTCGCTAATTACGAAAATAATATTTATTTTTTTTACAAAATACAAAATTGTCGTCGTCATCGTCGTTATCGTCGTCGTCGTCGTCTTCGTCGTATAAATTTGTATTTAGAGCTTTTCGAGGTCGCTTTCGTCGTCGTTTTCGTCGTCGACATTTTCGTCGTCGTCATTTTCATCGTCGTCATTTTCATCGTCTTTTTCGTCGTCGTCGAATAAATTTGTATGTAGAGGTTTTCGAGGTCGCTAATTAGGAAAATAATATTTATTTTTTTTACAAAATACAAAATTGTCGTCGTTTTCGTCTTCGTCATCGTCCTTTATTGAAATTGATATTTATACTAATTTGCATTAAATATTATAACTATATTAAATATACATACCAAACATGTAAGTATTTTTTGCAACAGCTACACCTGCTGCTATAAGCGTTACACAGTATGATAATTTACTAAGAATTACACCCTCAACTGTTTTAATTTAATATGGGAATTTACCATTAAAAATATAACAATTAAGAGGGCGCTCGTCTTTTTTCCTTCTGGGTAGCAAAATTGGTTTGTTCCGATGACACAGTAGAGGGCGCTCTTTCGTTTCGAATGTAGCTTTCGCAATAGATGAATCATGGATTTAGAGCGCAATAAGTAATCATATTTCTAACTTCAGTTTATAAAAGAATGCATATATAGAAAGTAATTGAAACCTTATACACTTTTAAAATTACTTTAATCTATTTTTAAACAAAAATTAATCGAGATTGTTTAATGAGTTCTAATTCTACCTTAAAGAGTTTTTTATTTATTGAAATATAGCGACATTACCTGTAAATTCACATTAAAAGAACATAAAGATGTATACAAAAAATAAGGTCATAGAATTCTTTTGTTACTCTTTTAGAATTATTTCAAAGAATTCTTTAAATACTCTTTGACCGTATTCTTTAAGAATATAATCGGAGCGGGATTCCGTATTGGGGATTTAATTGAATTCAATATAGGTCTTATAAGTGTTCATTACGATTACTTCCACTCAGAAAAGTACAAATCTTGAGCACTTATGGAATACCATAGGTCCTTACAATCGGACACTTCATGAGTATTTTTAAAAATAATTTTTTTGCAAATCGGGAAAACCTTGCAGGTGTACATAAGAGTTCTTAAACTATTCATTTAGAATTCATAGAATTCTTTTGTTACTCCTTTAGAATTGTTTTCAAAGAATTCTTTAAATACTCTTTGACCGTATTCTTTAAGAATATAATCGGAGCGTGATTGCCGTCTTGGGCAAGCATATGGATAAAGTAGATTTATATTTGGTAATACTTTGTTAAATTATAAAAACAGATAAATTTAAGATTAATTATTTCCTAATTAATCTTTTGTGTAGATTAAAGAATAAAAAATAATTATTAGGATATTAATACATGAACGATCTTTATATACAAGTTCCAGAAATTTGTAGGCAAGCGTTGCGTTAGCTTAGTGGATAGAGCGTTTGCGTTTGGTGCGTGCGTATGCGGGGTTCGATTCCCGGTTAGGGTCAAAAATTTTGTAAGCGTTTTTTTCTTCGATAAATATGTATAATTAGTTAACATAAGTAAAATGAACAATTATTTCAAATTATAAAAATAAATATAAATTAATTAAAAATAATAAGTTAAAAATAAGAATTCTTTTTGAATATTTTTTTAATTATATAAATATTTTTTCGCTTCAAATTCATGATATTTTTATGTAATATTGAAGCTTCTGTTAAAAAAAATTCCACAACAGTTCAATTTTGAAATTAAATTTAATTATTTAATTTGAGTAAATAATATTTCTTAAAGAGCATTTTTCACATTCCTTACGTATACTTTACGAACATATTTGAAGCATAGATGAACATATGATTCCGTTTTAGCCTTCCGTACGAAGTTCTTTAAGAATATTTTTGTAATTAGTTTTTATTATCGTAAAGTATTCGAAGGAGATTCGTATTCTGTAACAATTGCGTACTCTTTGGGGTCAAACAGTATACTTAAAGAATTCCTTTTGGTATTCAACCCGGTATTCTTTCGAAATATGTTTTCTCCTTAAATTTTAATTTCAACAGAATTCTTAATGTATTCTGCAGAGATCTTTATTTATAAGCTATATTTCTTATAACAGAATACCATAAGAACTCTTTGGGGACAAAAAAGAAATTCTTAAAGAACTCTTTTTAAATATCATTACGCATTGTTTCGGATCATTTTTGTCCGAGTTCTCTGTAAGAGCTCTTTTAGAATACACTACCATTAGTAAAGCACAGATTTTGCAAGTTCAAAAAGAAATTTATATGAATTATTTCGGGGCATTTCTGCGACGAAAAATTCTTATTGGGAGAGTCAAGTTCGTAAAGAATACTTTACGAATTAATTTTTATTATCGCAAAGTATTCGAATGAGAGTCGTATTCTGTAACAATTGCGTACTCTTTGGGGTCAAACAGTATACTTAAAGAATTCCTTTTGGTATTCAACCCGGTATTCTTTCGAAATATGTTTACTCCTTAAATTTTAATTTCAACAGAATTCTTAATGTATTCTGCAGAGATATTTATTTATAAGCTGTATTTATTATAACAGAATACCATAAGAACTTCTTGGGGATAAAAAAGAAATTCTTAAAGAACTCTTTTTAAATATCATTACGAATTAATGAATTGTTATTAATTTCAATAGAATTCTTAAAGTATTCTGTAAGAGCTCCTTATTACCTAATTTTCTAAAAAGTCTTTGAGAACAAAAAAGGTATTCTTAATGAACTCAATTTACATCTTTTTTAGATTCCAGTAGGAATTAATATATTTAAATTTTTTTTAGAACTCTTTGTAAACTCTTATAGTATTCAATACGATCAGAAAAACGGACATTTCGTGTGTTTTAAAAGAATCTTATATGAGTTCTACCAGATCAATTTCGGGACAGAAAAAGAATTCTTGTTCGGAGACACGTGTTCTTGAAGATTTCTTTACGAACTGTTTTATAATATTTTTGTAAGTAAAACTTTGAATATAAAAATACTTAATAATAATAATATATCTCCTATGAGTGAAATTTTGTACTACATTGTTTTACTACTTAATCCATAATTGATTAATCCAATAAAACAATTTTTTTTTTGGTTTTGTAATAATTTTTTCTATTGTTTCCTATTATTATAATAGAAGTCGTCTTCCGCAGGACAGTAATTTATGTGCCAAAATCCAACTTTTTTGCAACGGCTTTATTGAATAAGTGAAAACTGTAAAATACATTAAAAATTCTTTAAGCAACTTTGATTCGGAAAATAGAAAATCATAGAAATATTTAAAAGAACTCTTTTGTTTTATTTAATAGTACATTTAGGCTTTAAAGTAACGCAATTGTATTTCATTTAATGGGATTTTACACTAAAAAATCGCTTCACTAGTAGCGACTAGTAAATTCTTATATATATATTTTTAAGCAAAGTGGTCTATTATACATACATGGGAACAAGAAAAATATACGATAGAATATGAAAATGACAGTAAAACTATAAACTTGTGGGGCAACATAATAAAAATAAAATGTATTAAATATATATTTATATTGTAAAGTAAGTTATCTTTAAGTATATTATATTATAAAGTAAGTTATTTTTAATAGGTACTAAAATTTTTATTACAAGTATGTTTCAGATTAAACATTACAGGTATTTTAAACCAAATTTAAAAAATGGTAATTATATGAAAAGAGTTTAATTAAAGGGCAATATAAATATATTAAAAATTTACATTCATTTCCAATTATGTGTATTCTGAATGCACTTAAATACAATTTCCATCTGACCAATATTACCAGTTGGTCTTTACTCGCGTTCACAAAATTAATAAATATAATATATATATATATGTGTAAGATTATATTTATTATCTCCGAACATTGTGACCCTTCTGCATTATCATCGTTGATTGATTGATCGCTAGAAAAGCTACTGGTATTAGGAATATCACTATGGTTGAGTCTGGAAAACTTTGGTCTAGAATTTTCGTCCAACTCTGTTACATGATGAAGACCACCTAGTTACATCAAATAATTTAATAATCAAATATGCTTAACTTATGTACAAATAAAGTGTAAAAATGTAAATATATATACTCACATGCTAAATCCGAAATTTGAATTTTTAAAATTATTGTATCTGGGATCTTCTCATCGGAGTATAATGCTCTATAAACTTTGGTTCTATTAAAATCATTAGTATGTTTGGGTTTGTTGTTTTTGAATTCAATTATATTTTCAATCGGTATAAAATCCACTATATCGTCCTAAATATTTCACTCTTGCATGTGTTACTTCCATAATGTAATATTACTGAATAATAATTTCAATAGTACTGTTTATAACTTTTAAATACTAATGATTATCACTTTTAAATATATATATATATATATATATATATATATATATATCCAGGGTGATCCAGAAACATAGGTAACATATATATATATATATTCCGATTCAGAAAATTAATTCGAGTATAACCCCGTCGGAATTTTTAAAAAATATTAATTAGGCGAGGCATAATTAATTTTTGAAATGGGCCAATCAGAGGCCGGATTAGGGAAGAAAGGTGAGCGGCGTTGCCGCGCGAGACTAATGCAACAGGTCAACGAGCAAGCGGCCGAGACGCCTGAACATAGCTAATGCGTATAGGAGAAGCGAAGATCGCGAAAGCGAATGAATCGCAAAATATATTTTACGAGATTGATTGTATGAATAAAATGTACAATCAAGGAAATGATTTTTATTTAAGTTTGAATTAGACCGCAGACTAATAAATTCATTACTACTATTATTAATTTACTTACTAAATCTACAATACGCGTGCGTTATAAATATGAGATTATTACAGTTTTTAATCTCATCGTATTTACATTAATTTATTGAAACCTTTATGACGAATTTTAAGACAATAAAATTTTGAATTGAATTAAGTTTTGTGTACAATATAGCCAATAAATACGTTTACCATAAAGATATATCGCTACATATTGGAAATATATTAATTAATTTTGCAAGTATATTGGCAATAATATTGATAGGTAAATAATTCCTAGTCCGTGTAAAATGAAATTTAGCTCAAGCCTCAATTCTCCGTTTAAAAAACATAATGCTACCGCGGACGCTCTCCGACGTCCGCACTGCAAGAGCAAATGTGCTCGAAAAAAGTTACTTCGTTAAAATTACAATTCATTGTGTTTTAGACTTAATAAATATTTTGGAAAACTCGTTCCAAATGTTTAGCATATTAATAGCAATAGTCTGGTGAATTGAATTGAGTGTTCAATATACAAAATGCCAATGAATAACTACCATAAATTCGCAATATATTGGTAATATATTAGCAATAATATTGCTAGTAAGTTAATTCCGAGTCCGTGTAAAATAAAATCTAGGTGAACCCTCGATGAAGTTTTATAATAGTCTGGGAATTATCTAGCTATAGTATATCTATAATATGTTTACGTTTACCAAATATTTTTAAACTGATTTTTTATAATATATTAGTATATGCTGAACAAATCGATATCATTAAAATTAATTGGATCATATCTTTACTAAAAATCGGTATTATGAGAAATCGTGGATTTATGTCATGCATCTTAGTAATTATTCGGATGACCAAAGACAGACGTTCATTCACGTTTTCATCCACTTGAGGTAATAAAAGATCATCGATTCGTCGGTAGTATTGACAATTTGGAAGACACGAAACATATTGGCGATATATTGATAATACTTTGGCAATATGTTGGCAACATATTGGCAACATATTGGCAACATATTGGCAACATATTGGCAACATATTGGCAATATATTGGCAACATATTGGCAATACTTTGGCAACATATTGGCAATATATTGATAATACAAATAATAAATACTTAACGAAATACACTTTTAACTGCAAGATTTAAGCCAGACTTTAAGCCATACTTGCGCAAACACTTTCAGACACACATACAGTCATACAATTAGCCATACTAAAAGATCAACTTTTCATTCCTTGTAACTACCCTCTGTATTGGTTGGTAATAAAAACCGACATAAGAAAAATCAACGAGTTATTTTGTTATTCTAAAATATCTGTCTTTGTTGATTGCTTCAAATCGTCTTCTCGTTCTTGAATTAGTAGCACAAACTGTATGAGAAGTTTCATCAACCACCTAATTACAGGAGGGTAGTAATAAGGAATGAAATTTGCTTTTTTATCGAGAAAAAGACATTTTCATGTTATTTTCTTATCTAAAATATCTGTCCTTTGTTGATTTTTCTTAAGTTGGCTTTTCGTACCAACCAATACAGAGGGTAGTTACAAGGAATGAAAAGTTGATCTTTTAGTATGGCTAATTGTATCGCTGTATGAAGTGTTTGTGAAAGTATGGCTTGAAGTCTGGCTTAAATCTTGCAGTTAAAAGTGTATTTCGTTAAGTACCCGCGTAAAAAAATTAAAGTTTATATGAACTTTATATAAACTTTAGGTTTGGCTGAACTTGATATGGGGTTAGCCAACTAGACTGATCCGAACTTGTGCAATTGACTGTTCAAGTTTGGCGAAAGTATATCAAATGTTCAGCTGAAATTCATATAAAGTTTTTATAAAGTTTTTTTACAATTACTGATAAATAAAATATAGTTTATACTAAGTTTAGCTGAACTCAATATTAACGTGATAGCAAGTTCAGGTTTATAAAGATATATCGACGCCTCTTACGAAAACTAGCACAACTATTTCTTCCGCGAAAACTAGCAACTATGAACATACTCCACGAAGACTAGCACGTTTAACGTTTCTATTTGGAAAACTAGCATGTTTGATATTTTTCCGCGAAGACTAGCACAACTCGCTTGCTCGCGAAAACTAACACATTTAATTTTCTTGGACGAAAAGTAACACGTTTCAATTTTCCGCGAAAACTAGCACGTCTCGCTATTTCTTTTTATTAATTAATGACCACATGATTTTGAATAAAAAAAGTGTTATTAAATAAGGTTTTTATTTAATAGGTGTTTATTTCAATTGATCAAGCTTCGCTCGCAGTTAAATAGTATTGTTAACATAATAATTCTTTACCATCAAATTACATGTAATGTAATATTCAAAAAATTACTTTTTAAAAACTATTTAGTAAAATAATTTATAGTACTAGTAATTAAATAAATATTACAATTATATAATTTGTTGGGATAAATCCGTAATAATTAATAGAAGAATGATCATTTTTACTATTTATATCATTAACAATTTTTGTTACTCCCAATAATTAATTCTAATATTATTATTTACATTAATATACCTGATAAACTTTATATAATTCATAATAGATCGATTCATATTAATAAATTATTAATTATAACATTCCAATTAGAATTTAAAATATCACATGTACTAGGATGACAAATATTAGAAGTTCAAATAGAAATAACGATTTGTTTTTACAATTTTTGATATATTGTTTTGTTATATTATTTTTGGTATATTGTTTACTTATATATATATATATATATATATATATATATATATATATCCCCATTAAAAAATCTCACTGGAGATCTCAGATCATATCCCAGGTAAGATGTCATACCAAAAACCCATTTCAGCAATTTTTCGTTCATTACACGTTTTAATCCTTCTTATGTCGATTGATAACTTGTTTAAGTGGGTATCATACTCAATTACAAATACACATTTCGCACCAAAAAATAGCAGACGAAAAAACAACTAATTTACTTATAACAATTAATAAAAACAAATTTACGCAAAAACAGGAGTTAGTTGCCCTCCGTTATGTAATTATCTATCATTTTACAAAGCTTCAAGTTACTATAACAACATGTCACCGAGAAAACCTTGAAAAATGCTATATTCTTATAATTTCTTGTATGAAAAATAAAATTCAACTCTTCAGACATTTTCGAAATTTCAATGAAAACAGCTTCAGCCCGGATTTGAACCGGGACCGAGCTTTTACTCTCGCACTCTATTACTCTAACTTTCGTTTTCTCTCTATCTCTCATTCTCTCCATCTCTCATTCTCTCCATCTCTCATTCTCTCCATCTCTCATTCTCTCTATCTTTCATTCTCTCTCTCTCCCTCACACAGACTCTCATTCTTACTCATTCTCACTCTCGCACTCCTTCACTCTCCCTCATTCTTACTCGCTCTGTACCTCTCGTTCTCTGTCTCTATCTCTCATACTCTCTCTCATTCTCTCTCTTTCACTCTCTCTCTCTCATTCTCTCTCCCTCATTCTCTCTCCCGCTCTGTACCTCTCGTTCTCTGTCTCTATCTCTCATACTCTCTCTCATTCTCTCTCTCATTCTCTCACTCTCTCTCTCATTCTCTCACTCTCTCTCTCATTCTCTCACTCTCTCAACCTCTCCCTCACGCTCCCTCACAAACTTTCATTCATATTCACTCTCTCCCTCTTACAGTCCCTCATTCTTACTCACTCTTACTCTCGCACTCCCTCACTCTCCCTCATTCTTACTCGCTCTCACTCTCGCACTATATCACTCACTCCATCTCACAGCCCCTCATTCTTACTCGCTCTCACTCTCGCACTATATCACTCTCTCCCTCTCACAGTCCCTCATTCTTACTCACTGTCACTCTCGCAATCCCTCACTCTCTCTCATTCTTACACGCTCTCACTCTCGCACTATATCACTCTCTCCCTCATTCCCTCTCTCTCTCTGCCTCTCCCTCCCTCTCTCTCATTCTCTCTATCTCTCATTCCCTCTCTCATTCTCTCACTCTCTCCCTCACACTCCCTCACAATCCCTTATTCATATTCACTCTCTCCCTCTTACAGTCTCTCATTCTTACTCACTCTTACTCTCGGACTCCCTCACTCTCTCTCATTCTTACTCACTGTCACTCTCGCTCTCCCTCACTCTCTCTCATTCTCTCTCACTCTCTACCTCTCATTCTCTCTCTCTCTCTCTCTAACTCTCAATTTTTCTCTCACTCTCTCTCTCTCTCTATCTCCATCTCTCATTCCCTCTCTTTCTCTCTATGTCCCATCCTCTCTCTTTATCTATATCATTCTCTCTATCTCAATCTCTTACACATTCTCTATCTCTCTCCCTCACTCTCTCTCTCTGTCTCCCTAACTCTCCCTCTCTCTCCCTCACTCTCCCTCTCTCTCCCTCACTCTCCCTCTCTCTCCCTCACACTTCCTCATTCTTCCTTTCTCTCTCCCTCTCACACTCCCTCATTATTACTCATTCTCACTCTCGCACTTCCTCTCTATCTCGCACTCTATCGCTCGCTCTCTCTATCTCTCATTATCGCTCTCGCTCTCTGTCCCCATTCAGTCTATCTTCTCTCTTTCGTTCTCTCTATCTTTCATTCACTCTCTCTTATTCTCTCTCGTCTCTCTATCTTTCAATCTCTATCTTCATTACATTCTCTCTCTCTTATTCTCTCTCTCTTTCTCTCTCTCCCTCTCTCTATCTGTTTTCCTAGCTCTACCTCTCACTGTCTCTCTCGCTCTGACTCATTCTCTCTGACGCCAAGATGATGTTTGTCGGACGGACGGACGGACGGAGAATAAGAGAATGAGACAGAGCGAGAGAGACAATGAGAGGAGAAGATAGAGAGACAGATAGAATAAGAGATAATGAAAGATAAAGTGCGGGAGAGAATAAGATTGAGAGAATGAAAGAGAGAGAATAAGAGAGATAGAATGAAATATAGCGAGAGAGAGAGAGAGAGAGAGAGAGAATAGAGAGAGAATAAGAGAGATAGAATGAAAGATAGCGAGAAAGAGAGAGAGAGTATCAGAGAGAGTGAATAAATGATAGAGAGAAAGAGAGAGAATATGAGATAGTGAATAAAAGATAGAGAGAAAGAGAGAGAATAAGAGAGAGTGAATGAAAGATAGAGAGAACGAGAGAGAGAATAAGAAAGAATGAGAGGGAGATAGAGAGCGAGAGCGAGAATGAGAGAGATAGTGATAAAGTGCGAGAGTGGGAGCAAGTAAGATAAAGTGAGAGAATGAGAGATTAAGAGATAGATAGATAGATAGATAGATAGATAATAATTTATTGGCCTGGGGGTACAACCCCATAAGGCCCAAAATTTACAAATACATTTCATGATTATAATAATACAATACTCGTGCACTATCTAAACTAGCGCACGAAAGAATATCACAAGAAGCGTAAGAGCTTGATATCACATTAACATCTACATCGCTCGCAATTAACAAAATATAATATTCACGAGAATTTAACAATTTAAAACAATTTAAAGACGCATAATAAAAACAGACAGTACAAATATATAGACAGATAATTAAATAACTGACATTCGCATTGAACATACATATCAATAAGTAATTAAATAAGTGACCGGGTAAGTAGCAGATAGAAATATAAGTCGCAAATAACCCTAGTGATATGACATAACAGTGTAAAATAGATGCAAATTTGCCAATATAATACTGATTTTAATTATAACTATCATAGTTCAGTCCACACACAACATAAGCGCTAAAACAAATTATAAATGTCGTCTAGGCCTCCTAACCACTCTAACAACAATTTTTTAAAAACTCCAAGATTATCAGAATTAAAGTTAGGTATGGGTTGCGGAAGTGAGTTCAAGAGGTACGAGCAATACGTCACAAAAGCACCTCTCCATGTTTCAGTTCTGAAGGGGGGTATAGCTAGAGGTCTGTACTGCAATCGAGCCGAGCATCGTTGATCATTTAACGAGCTCAAGGGTTTAAAGGCATCATACAAATAAGAAGGGATACCAGCGCTCAAGACTTTAAAGGCAAGGACACCCGCAAGATATTCACGCCTTCGGACCGCAGATATCCAACCCAGCTCCTTTCTAAATGGGGTAACATGCTCGTACCACCCTATGTTTCCACAGACAAAACGTACACAGGCATTTTGTGCCCGCTGTAAGCGTAGATTTTGCTCTCGGTTAAGCGAGAGATAGACTGCCGCCGCATAATCAAAATGTGGAAAAATCAGTGCGCGCACCAGTAAGAGTCTTACTTCTCTGGATAGGGCATGTCTAAATTGTCTCAACGATCGTAATCCTATGAAAATCTTCTGTCTGACAGCCGAAACATACTCACACCAACTCAATAGTGGGTTCAAAATAATACCCAAGCTTTTTACATTCTTATCATACGGTATACACTTGTCATCCAGTCGCACACATGGTAAGTCAAAGTAGTTTAGAGAGTCTACATAGGCCTGGCTCCCAAAGATAATGGACTTTGTTTTGAGCACGTTCAGGTTAAGGCCATTTAAAGCTGCCCAGGATGAAATTCTAGCTACATCACTATTCAGGAGGTTAAGTGCCGAGTCGAATTTCGCCATCCTTTCATTAATCTTTCCTGGGGAGAATGACAGATAAATCTGTATATCATCAGCGTATATAATGTGGCGAGTAAATCTAAGGTCACGTGCGATATCATTGACAAATATCAAGAAGAGAAGAGGACCAAGTACACTTCCTTGTGGGACACCTGAGCTCACTGAAGCCCAATTAGAATTAGAATCAGGACCTGTTGACACTGCTTGAGACCTGTTAACAAGGTATGAACCGAACCACTTTATAGTGTTGTCATCACAATTGATCATACGCAATTTCCGGAGCAACTGGCAATGAGAAACAGTGTCAAATGCCTTGGAGAAATCAAACTGCACGAGGATGGTGACCATGCGTTTTTCAATCGCAAATTTGATGTCGTCCGTAAGGCGTATAAGGGCAGTTTGGGTACTATGACCTGATCGGAAACCAGCCTGTAAAGGGTCAATGACGTCATTATCCAGGAGGAAGCAGTACAATTGCGAATGTACACACCTTTCCAAAATTTTCGACACTTCGCAAAGCTTTGCAATAGGTCGCGTATCAGAAGGCGAAATCATGGATTTAGTCTTGGCTAAGGGCAGAAGAAGCGACTTTTTCCAAAGACCAGGAAACACAGCACTCTCGACTGACAGTCTGAAGAGTCCGAACAACGGGCCAATTAGGGCCGGGGCGGCCAAGCGCAGCATCGCAACAGAAATACAATCATTACCCATCGTCCGCGACCTTGAGAGATGAATAGCCTTGTCTATGGCATCTGGAGTAGGTGGTTGGAGGCTAAATGTAGGGATCTCATGATTAATAGGAATTTCATTTAGTATGACTAGGATGTCGCTTGGTGAGATGTCCGGGATTGCATTTGATATAGCAGCATAATGATTGTTCAGAACGTCGTGACTAAAGCGAGAGATTGGATCCGGTAAAGTATGCTTCGTTAGACCAAGACGACGGAATTCAGCCCATTTATCCGTCGAGTTACCTAATAAAGAGATCCTAGAAGAGATGAATTTGTTTTTTGCGGTATCGAGTCGGTTCTTGCATTTAGCTCGAAGATTTTTGAAAATGATCCAGTGCTCCGCAAGGTGGGTACACTTGGATTTCTTATACGCGCGATTTCTCTCTCTGATCAAAGAGCGTAAGGAGTGATCAACCCATGGTTTCCGATGTGGACGAATCGTGTAAGGTTTCACAAGTGACACCTCATCAAATGATAGAGAGAGAGAATGAGAGAGAGAATGAGAATGATAAAGAGAGAGAATGAGAGATAAAGAGAGTGATAGAGAAAGAATAAGATAGAGAGTAAGAGAGATAGAGAGAGAGAATGATAAATGGAAGGAGAGATAGAGAGAGAATGAGAGATGGAGAGAGAGAGAGAGAGAGAGGAAGATAGAGAGAGAGGGAGAGAGAGAGGGAGAGAGAATGAAAGATAGAGAGAATAGAAAGAGAATTAGAGAGAGAGAGAATGTAAGATAGTGAGAAAGAGAGAGAGAATAAGAAAGAGTGAATGAAAGATAGAGAGAAAGAGAAAGAGAATAAGAGAGAGAGAGAATGAAAGATAGAGAAAAAGAGAAAGAGAATAAGAGAGAGAGAGAGAATGAAAGATAGAGAAAGAGAAAGAGAATAAGTGAGAGTGAATGAAAGATAGAGAGAAAGAGAGAGAGAATAAGAGAGAGAGAGAGTGAAAGATAGAGAGAAAGAGATGGAGAGATGGAAAGAGAGAATGATAGATGGAAGGAGAGATAGAGAGAGAATGATAGATGGAGAGGGAGAGAGAGAGAGAGAGAGAGAGTGAGAGAGATATTCTCTCTCTCTAATTCTCTCTCTCTCTAATTCTCTCTTTCTTTCTCTCTATCTTTCATTCTCTCTCTCTCTCTCTCTCTCTCTCTCTCTCTCTCTCTCTCTCTCTCTCTCTCTGGCTAGAGAATAAGAGAGAGTGAATGAATGATAGAGAGAAAGAGAGAGAATATGAGATAGTGAATAAAAGATAGAGAGAAAGAGAGAGAATAAGAGAGAGTGAATGAAAGATAGAGAGAAAGAGAGAGAGAATAAGAAAGAGTGAGAGGGAGATAGAGAGCGAGAGCGAGAATGAGAGAGATAGTGATAAAGTGCGAGAGTGGGAGCAAGTAAGATAAAGTGAGAGAATGAGAGATTAAGAGATAGAGAGAGAGAATGAGAGATAAAGAGATAGAGAGAGAGAATGAGATAGATAAAGAGAGAGAATGAGATAGATAAAGAGAGAGAATGAGAGATAAAGAGATAGAGGGAGAGAGAGAATGAGGTAGATAAAGAGAGAGAATGAGAGATAAAGAGAGTGATAGAGAAAGAATAAGATAGAGAGTAAGAGAGATAGAGAGAGAGAATGATAAATGGAAGGAGAGATAGAGAGAGAATGAGAGATGGAGAGAGAGAGAGAAAGAGGAAGATAGAGAGAGAGGGAGAGAGAGAGGGAGAGAGAATGAAAGATAGAGAGAAGAGAAAGAGAATTAGAGAGAGAGAGAATGTAAGATAGTGAGAAAGTGAGAGAGAATAAGAAAGAGTGAATGAAAGATAGAGAGAAAGAGAAAGAGAATAAGAGAGAGAGAGAATGAAAGATAGAGAGAAAGAGAAAGAGAATAAGAGAGAGAGAATGAAAGATAGAGAGAAAGAGAGAGAGAATAAGAGAGAGTGAATGAAAGATAGAGAGAAAGAGAGAGAGAATAAGAGAGAGAGAGTGAAAGATAGAGAGAAAGAGATGGAGAGATAGAGAGAGAGAATGATAGATGGAAGGAGAGATAGAGAGAGAGAATGATAGATGGAAGGAGAGATAGAGAGAGAATGATAGATGGAGAGGGAGAGAGAGAGAGAGAGAGAGAGAGAGAGAGAGAATGAAAGATAGAGAGAGAGAATGAGAGATTAAGAGATAGAGAGAGAGAATGTAAGATAGTGAGAAAGTGAGAGAGAATAAGAAAGAGTGAATGAAAGATAGAGAGAAAGAGAAAGAGAATAAGAGAGAGAGAGAATGAAAGATAGAGAGAAAGAGAAAGAGAATAAGAGAGAGAATGAAAGATAGAGAGAAAGAGAGAGAATAAGAGAGAGTGAATGAAAGATAGAGAGAAAGAGAGAGAGAATAAGAGAGAGAGTGAAAGATAGAGAGAAAGAGATGGAGAGATAGAGAGAGAGAATGATAGATGGAAGGAGAGATAGAGAGAGAGAATGATAGATGGAAGGAGAGATAGAGAGAGAATGATAGATGGAGAGGGAGAGAGAGAGAGAGAGAGAGAGAGAGTGAGAGAGATATTCTCTCTCTCTTATTCTCTCTCTCTTTCTCTCTATCTTTCATTCTCTCTCTCTCTCTCTCTCTCTCTCTCTCTCTCTCTCTCTCTCTCTCTCTCTCTCTCTATCTCTCATTCTCTCTCTCTCTCTATCTGTCTGCCTATCTCTTCCTCTCACTGTCTCTCTCACGCCAAGATAATGTTTGTCCGACGGACGGACGGACGGCCGGACATTATAATTTATCGGTTTTTTTTTTATATCACTTAGTAATTATAATAACAATTTTTTTGTCAGTAATATGATGCATTAACTTATGTTACACATATTTATTATAAAATATATATGTATTAAGTATTTTTCGCAAGAATAGGGGAGTTTTTACAAAATCGCTCAAAAAGATAACTTTAATATAATGTAAAATTTAAGCTTGATCAATTTTCATGTTTTAATTTTTATTTAATTCCCAATGTTATCTAAAGCATTCATTAGAATTTGAGAATACTTGGGAAGAAAACGTGCTAGTCTTCGCGGAGAGAAAACGTGCTAGTCTTCGCGGAGAGCAAACTTGCTAGTTTTCGCGGAGCAAACCATAGACGTGTTAGTCTTCGCGGTAAAAACCCTAAACGTGCTGTTCTTCCATAAAGAAACTGATAACATACTACTTTTCGCGGAAGACGTAAAATGCGTGCTAGTCTTCGTAAGAGGCGACGATATAATGTTGATATCAACATACCCAAAGAAAAATTTTAAAAATCTTCTTTAACTGACATCAGTAAGAATACATCGGTTAGAAAAATGGTGAAAATAGATACATTGTGGTTTTTTAAATTTCTTCTTTCAGGTTATGTCTTCAAAACTAAGGAAATGGACAACACTTTTCAGTGACGGATTCGAATTTTTTGGAATATATCTCCGTTTTTCTAACCGATGTATTCTTACTGATGTCAGTTAAAGCAGATTTTTAAAATTTTTCTTTGGGTATGTTGATATCAACATTATATGACTTTACAAACCTGAACTTGCTATCACGTTAATATTGAGTTCAGCTAAACTTAGTATAAACTATATTTTATTTGTCAGTAATTGTAAAAAAACTTTATAAAAACTTTATATGAATTTCAGCTGAACATTTGATATACTTTCACCAAACTTGAACAGTCAACTGCACAAGTTCGGCTCAGTCTCGTTGGCCAACCCCATATCAAGTTTAGCCAAACCTAAAGTTTATATAAAGTTCATATAAACTTTAATTTTTTTTCGCGGGTATTTATTATTTGTATTATCAATATATTGCCAATATGTTGCCAAAGTATTGTCAATATATTGCCAATATGTTGCCAATATGTTGTCAATATGTTGCCAACATATTGCCAAAGTATTATCAATATATCGCCAATATGTTTCGTGTCTTCCAAATTGTCAATACTACCGACGAATCGATGATCTTTTATTACCTCAAGTGGATGAAAACGTGAATGAACGTCTGTCTTTGGTCATCCGAATAATTACTAAGATGCATGACATAAATCCACGATTTCTCATTATACCGATTTTTAGTAAAGATATGATCCAATTAATTTTAATGATATCGATTTGTTCAGCATATACTAATATATTATAAAAAATCAGTTTAACAAGTAACAGCCAGACTATTGCTATTAATATGCTAAACATTTGGAACGAGTTTTCCAAAATATTTATTAAGTCTAAAACACAATGAATTGTAATTTTAACGTAGTAACTTTTTTCGAGCACGTTTGCTCTTGCAGTGCGGACGTCGGAGAGCGTCCGCGACGGACTTACTCCGCGAGTACAAAATTTGATGAGCGCGAACGTCGGAGAGCGCCCGCGGCGGGTTATTCCGCGAGCACAAAATTTGATGTGCGCAAACATCGGAGAGCGCTCGCGGTAGCATTATGTTTTTTAAACGGAGAATTGAGGCTTGAGCTAAATTTCATTTTACACGGACTAGGAATTATTTACCTATCAATATTATTGCCAATATACTTGCAAAATTAATTAATATATTTCCAATATGTAGCGATATATCTTTATGGTAAACGTATTTATTGGCTATATTGTACACAAAACTTAATTCAATTCAAAATTTTATTGTCTTAAAATTCGTCATAAAGGTTTCAATAAATTAACGTAAATACGATGAGATTAAAAACTGTAATAATCTCATATTTATAACGCACGCGTATTGTAGATTTAGTAAGTAAATTAATAATAGTAGTAATGAATTTATTAGTCTGCGGTCTAATTCAAACTTAAATAAAAATCATTTCCTTGATTGTACATTTTATTCATACAATCAATCTCGTAAAATATATTTTGCGATTCATTCGCTTTCGCGATCTTCGATTCTCCTATACGCATTAGCTATGTTCAGGCGTCTCGGCCGCTTCGCTCGTTGACCTGTTGCATTAGTCTCGCGCGGCAACGCCGCTCACCTTTCTTCCCTAATCCGGCCTCTGATTGGCCCATTTCAAAAATTAATTATGCCTCGCCTAATTAATATTTTTTTAAAATTCCGACGGGGTTATACTCGAATTAATTTTCTGAATCGGAATATATATATATATGTTACCTATGTTTCTGGATCACCCTGTATATATATATATATATATATATATATATATATATATATCTATTCTAATTTTTATATATATTTTTTGAAACACTGTGTGCGAAATGCCATTTTGAATGTCTGCGCAGCGTGTGCGAAATTCGCGCATGCGCAGATTTCTTAATTATTTTGTATTTAATATTAATCAATTATAATATTAAAGATAATAAAAGTAAAATCTACATAGGCCATCAGTGTTATAAAGCATATGATGATATTAATTTGACACCTTGCAAAAAATGCGGAAGAATCGGACACGGGGTAAGTAAGTGTAGAAATGCACAAGCTTGCTTAAAATGTGCAGGAGATCATCTCACAAATGAATGTCAAAGCATCAGTAATAATCAATTCAAAACTAATAAACCAACAGACCATGTGGCAACGGATTGTGAGAAATGTGAATACTTGAAATACAAAATAAAGATAAAATTGTTGAATACTGATTATCCGATTGAGCCGGTAATTCCGAGGTACTTGGGATATGATCCATCTCGTTCTTACCGACAGTCATCGAATCAAAATCATTTGGTTACAAATACGAGGCAGATTCGAAATGCAGACTGATGATTATAGTTTTTTTGAATATGAAGAATACGAATTTGAAAACTTAAATGCTTTCAACAATCAAGTACATATAAAAAACAACGAATTATTCATTATCCATATAAATATAAGAAGTCTACAGGCAAATTTTGGAAATTTGGAATTATTTTTGAATAATTTTGAAAGAAAACCTGATGTAATAGTTTGCACAGAAACCTGGATACTACATCATTATCGGTACTTTTTCTTGGACAATTATAAAATATACTATAATGGCAGCAATTTAAATAAGGCAGATGGAGTTGTTGTGTACATCAAAAATAACTTAAAAGAAACTACAAGTATGGAGAAAATTGGTAATATTTCATAAGTGAATTCTAACGTCTCGCTGAGTGAGGGAAGAAACATCAAGATTACAGCAGCATATAGATGTCACAATACAACAAGAACTGAATTTATTGACGCATTAAAAACTCTAATGATTAATAATATCAAGATCAAAAACCACTGCATTATCGGTGATTTTAATATTGATTTGTTAGACACGGAATCCTCTTTAGTAAATGACTATTTAAATAATTTCTTAGAATATAAATATATGCCATTTTTTAAAAAAATAACGAGACCAAATATAAACAATGCTGTAACTGGATCTTGTATTGATAATATTTTTATAAAATCAGATTTAAATAATGTATTTTCATATAAAATTCTAAACAGTTTCACTGATCACTATCCACTTTTTATAACAATAAATGCGAATCCAGGTGTTATCAAGAAAGATAATTGTATAAAATCTATCGATTATAAGATATTAGTAAATGAGTGTAAAAAAGTGAATTGGGATTGCTTTTCAAATATACGTGATCCAAATGTGGCTCTGGATAATTTTCTGAAAGTAATTAAGAATCTAATAAAAAGCTCCACTGTAGGCAAAAAACGTACTACAAAAAATGCGAGAAAAAAGTGGATAACCAAAGCAATTATAAAGTCTTGTTTGACAAAAGAAAGATTATATAGGCAATTAAGAAAGCACCCAGACAATCATGAGATAAAGAATAAATATAATACTTATACAAAATCTTTAAACAAGGTTATCAAAGAGGCAAAAATCTTATACGAAAAAAAAGAATTTCAAAAACATAGTAATAATAACAAGAAGCTATGGCGCTTCATTAATGACAAATGTCACTGACCCTCAAGGTATAGCTAATATTTTTAACAACTTTTTTAAGGATATTGGACCTAAATTAGCTAAAGAAATAATAATTCCATCATTATGTCAGACTGAATTGCCCAAAATTAATTATAATTCGATTTTTATTTCTCCAACAAATGAATATGAAATATATAAAATCATTTCTGGGATGAATAATACAACTGGAGGTCCAGACGGAATTAGTGTGAGCACATTAAAGCTTATAACTGAATATGTTTGTACGCCATTAAAACATATATTTAATTTATGCATTGAGAAAGCTATTTGGCCATGTTCACTCAAAATGCGGAAGTAGTTCCAATATATAATCAGGTGATAGGACTCAGCCAACTAACTATAGACCAATATCACTAATTTCAAATGTTGCTAAAATCTGGAAAAATTATACATTCAAGACTAAGTAGCTTCTTTGATACCAATAAAATTTTATCAGACAAAAATTTGGATTTTTAAAAAATAACGAGACCAAATATAAACAATGCTGTAACTGGATCTTGTATTGATAATATTTTTATAAAATCAGATTTAAATAATGTATTTTCATATAAAATTCTAAACAGTTTCACTGATCACTATCCACTTTTTATAACAATAAATGCGAATCCAGGTGTTATCAAGAAAGATAATTGTATAAAATCTATCGATTATAAGATATTAGTAAATGAGTGTAAAAAAGTGAATTGGGATTGCTTTTCAAATATACGTGATCCAAATGTGGCTCTGGATAATTTTCTGAAAGTAATTAAGAATCTAATAAAAAGCTCCACTGTAGGCAAAAAACGTACTACAAAAAATGCGAGAAAAAAGTGGATAACCAAAGCAATTATAAAGTCTTGTTTGACAAAAGAAAGATTATATAGGCAATTAAGAAAGCACCCAGACAATCATGAGATAAAGAATAAATATAATACTTATACAAAATCTTTAAACAAGGTTATCAAAGAGGCAAAAATCTTATACGAAAAAAAAGAATTTCAAAAACATAGTAATAATAACAAGAAGCTATGGCGCTTCATTAATGACAAAATTCAGAAGAAGAATAATTTAGATAACAGTTGTCATTTACTAGTGCAAGATAAATTTAAGGTCACTAACCCTCAAGGTATAGCTAATATTTTTAACAACTTTTTTAATTTTGTTGAATTTACTAAATATTTGGGATTATAGTTGATTATAATTTAAAATGGAATTATCATATAATGCATGTACTAAAGAAGACTCGATACTTGCTTTTTATTATGAGGAAGTTAAAAGCAATACTATCACCAAAATTTTTATTACAGGTTTATTATGCCTTTTTTCATAGTATTGCAACTTACGGTATTATTGCTTGGGGAGGAGCTTATAATAATGTTTTAGACTTACTACACTCTTTACAAAAGAGACTTATTAAAATTGTTAATATTGAGGATGATAAACGACCTTTGTCCATCAAACAAATTTTTATACTTAATTCAATATTGTACTATTACCAGGAATTAAAAGATAAATTTTTAAAGACAAAAAATGCGATCAGTCAAAAAGAAAGTAGCTTCAATGCAATAAAATTCTTTAATGTCTTACCAAATGATCTCAAAATTCTCAAAGAAAGCAAACAGTCGATCAAGAATAAATTGAGAATTTTCATATTTAATAATATTGATTTATTTAAATAGAAAATCAAACGTATTTCAGTTTAATGGTTAGATTAAAAATTTTTATATAGCACATAATGTAAACATAATTTTGTTATAGTTTTAAGATTTATATTTTTTGTTATACTTTTAAGATATTTTATGCCGGACCTACGTACAGGTACAATGTATTGGACCTCTGTAGGATGTTTTGTTAAGTCAAACATAATATTTATGTCTTGATTTTGGCAACATAATGTATTTTCTGGTGAATAAATAAATAAATAAATAAATAAATAAATAAAAGAAACTAAAAATAAAAACAAAACAAGTGGAAAATAATTAAAATTAATTCATGTAAAATTTTAAGAAATATAAAAACAAATTTATTTCCAAAATTTAATGCTTTCGATATACAATTCTTTTATCTTTAATCATTTTATGAAGTTTCATATGTATTTTTATAAGGGGGGGGGCTCCGCCCCTTAATCCCCCGGCGGGGGCTTCGCCCCCTGCACCCTCCGCGCCCCCACATCCCACCCCGCTACCCTACCCCTCGTTTATACTGACCGCCAAGCTTCCAAATTCCACGTGATTAATATAACGAATTTCAAAACTTATATTTCATTTTTTTTCAGGTTATTATTATTATTATTATTATTATTACTGATCCTAATTACATTTCTACGTTATATTTAATATTGTATGAAAAAAATTCAAATATAATTGTTATGAATTCTGAAATGTTGTATATTATTTAAATTCCCACAATATAAATAAACCTAGTTATCACTCTAAACAATAACAAGATTTCTCACACTTAGTTTCAAAATAGTACATTACGATACAAGTGCGCAAAATAGGTGATTCCCACACGAGTCGGATTTGCCGCTCGAGCGAAGCGAGGGTGAAAAGGTGGTATGGGGTTGAAATCACTTTGTCTCTGATAATTTTGAGCACTATTGCAGGAAAAGTTTATTTTGCGCATTAGTGCAGGAATGTTGCACATTCTCCCATTAATGTCAATTTAATAGAGTCGAGTCATAAATATAAATATAAATATAGATGTAAATATACGAATGTAGTCTTGTTTTTAACAGATTGCAATTCAAATAAGAATCAATTTTTTTGAATTATGGAGAGAAAAAATAAAAAATATTTTGATGATGGTACCGTACTAGTCTCAAAATATATGAAAAAAAAGATTAGAAAATTAGACAAACAGAAGTCAGAAGAAAATAAGGTTCGATTGAAAATACTGGGTTTTTTGGTGTATGTGTATCATTTTTACTTGTGTTTATTTCAAACAGGAACCATCAAAATATGAGAATGTTGAATTATCTCATTCAAGTGAAGATGCGACCGAATATTCTGTACCGTTAATTGATACAAAGGCTGAAAGTGATGATCCTTTGCCGGAGTCACTGATTCCTGTACATCATGAGCCTTCAACAGTATGTATAAAATAAATATTGTTTACTATTTATATTGATTGTTTTACAAAAATAGTATAAGTATCAATGTATTTTAGTCTGTGCGAGATTCAATTCCATCGCATACCACAATTGATGAATATTGTGACTACAAATAGCTTAACTTTGCAGCAGAAGATACATTTTGTCAATCACTACATGTAAGTAATTATATATATCCTATTTCATCTAAAATATACATATATCTGTTATTTGATAAGTTGAATAAGAGCATTTTATGGCTTAAACTTAATAATTCGGCATTTTGATTTAAAATTTGATATTAATGAAGTTTTTAATTCAAATTCTCTGAAACAGTATAAACAATCTTTCGTAAACAAATATTAGCAAGACATATTTGAAAAATAAAGTTCAAAATTCCTGAAAATTTTTTGATATACACTGTTGATTGATCATGTTTTCACATTATTAAATCGAAATGGCTTGCAAATTTATTCAGGTGATTAATATCATTAACAAGAATTGTTCTGGATTCGAGTAACTTACCGGATTTCCTTTCTATACCGCGAGCTAAATTATTCTTATAATATAAAAGTATATTATTATTTTAATTAATTTATCATAATCAAAATTTATAATTCTTAAATTTGTCAAATACAAATTGCTGTAAAAGATTTTAATTATATTTTACTAATTTTTCAGGTATAACACGTGATTTATCACGTATTAAATCACATGATATTTTACGTGTTAAATCGGGTTGAAAAAATCATGATATATAACATGTGAAAAATCATATGTTATATTACATGTTATAACACGTGATTAATCACGTGTATATTTTTGGTAGGGCGGTGCGGTACGACTTACATCCAGGGCGTCTCCCTCATCGTCCGAGGACAACTCGCCGTTCAAGCGGGTCACGCCTGGGTTGGTCCATCTTGACCAACCCTACTAAGATCTTCATAAAGTGAGCGGAGCTCACCGGTGGTCATCCGACTGTCGCGTCATGATAGACGCAACATACACACATGCGCGTACACATACACACACATTCATGCAAGGAGGAAGTATACGAGCTCCTCAGAAGACAAAGAAGGATAGCTGGACAAGAATATTAACAAAATAAATGATTTCTTCCTTACTTTTAGCCTTTCCTTCCTCATGCTTATTTTCTTTTCTCTCTTTTTTTCTCTTTTGGATTTACTAGAATAGGTGCACAAAATGAAAGAAAAATACAAAAAAATATATTCATATGGGCTATTTCACATCAAATGGTACGATGAAAATTTTAAATCGCTCCAAAATTTGAGAACAGGCTGGAAATATCTTCCAGAAGATAGAAAAAAAATTTTAGGTGTTGAAAATAATTTGCCTAAGAGTTATTCCACCATGAAAAATGGAAATTTTTCAATTTTTTAAAAAAATTTTTATTTTCAAAGCCATTTCTCTCAAAATCTATTAATTTTTTTGAACAAACATTACAAACAACTTTTGTTTAGAATAATCTTTAGAACTTATCGAGCTGGGTTACAATTCTTAATTTTAAAATCTTGAAGAGATAGAACGCCCGGAAATATTGAATATCAAAAAAAGGCGACCACGCCATAATCGATTTTGATCTAACACCGCTCAAAAGATCACATTTTTCGAGAGCTTTCGAATGGCGGTGGTTAGATTATTGGCGAAGACCGCTGGTGTAGGTTATGCCCTAAAATACATGAAAATTAGTGATTTTAAGAGGTTTATGAGGCATAACTTACACCAGCTGTCTTGGCCAATAATCTAATCACCGCCATTCGAAAGCTCTCGAAAAATGTGATCTTTTGAGCGGTGTTAGATCAAAATTGCTTGTGGCGTGGTCGCCTTTTTTTGATATGCAATATTTCCGGGCATTCTATCTCTTCGAGATTTTAAAATTAAGAATTGTAACCCAGCTAGATAAGTTCTAAAGATTATTTTGAACAAAAGTTGTTTGTAATGTTTGTTCAAAAAAATTAATAGATTTTGAGAGAAATGGCTTTGAAAATAAAAATTTTTTTAAAAAATTGAAATATTTCCATTTTTCATGATGGAATAACTCTTAGGCAAATTATTTTCAACACCTAAAATTTTTTTTCTATCTTCTGGAAGATATTTCCAGCCTGTTCTCAAATTTTGGAGCGATTTAAAATTTTCATCGTACCACTTGACGTGAAATAGCACATATGCATATATGTATTTATAAACAAAATACAATAATGTATATGAGAGATTCCACAGAACTTTTGACTTTCTTGTTACTTTCACTTTTCAATGCTATTTGATGATTTTCATCATATTAAAAAAATCATTCCTTGTAGAAAAAAGTCACAAAGTATAGTAACCGTTATTTATTATATTAATAATGTATAATATATTACTTAAAAAAATTATAATTTATCGCATTTTAATTAATTCTTTGTGTTACTCACTCTACTTTTTTGCTTTATTAGGTTTATATAAAAAAAAAACTTTTATTAAAAATGGTTTGGATAATTTTTTATATAATCTTCACATATCACAGAATATAATGTAAAAGTTTTAGAGGTGTGCTTCAACCTACATAGATTAATTTATTTTATGAATATCCGTAACCACTATTTAAAAAAAACTAATTTATTTTACTTTTAGCTCTTAAAAAAAAAAAATTATTCTTATAAATTTTCTTCATGGAAAATGACACTTATTGAGCAGACAAATAAAATCGCGTTTGGTTTGTAAGTGTGCTACTTACAGAAAAAAAATTGTACCCTCGCAAAGTTGGGTACACGTATGCGCCCCCCATTGAAAAAAATCGTACTTTTCGTCAGCACATCGATAGTATGTTATCAACGGTTACAAAAATAATTGCTCTTTTTTATTAACCTTTTAAAAAACATGTTTTAAAATACTTTACATAAAATTCTTCTTTGTTTGCCTGAAATGAACTTACGAAAAATGTAACAAAATGAAATTCTTACTTTCCGAGAAAATAAGGTATTTAATCATCTTATAGTAAATATTTGTAATTGTAATACTTAAACACAAATACACACACATTAATGGAACTTAAATTAAAGGTAGGAATTATAATTAAAAAAATCTTTGTATTAGTTACAATGTTTGTATATATTATATATTTTGTTACATTTCTTTTGTTTGAAAAATTATTAATTGCTTAAAATAAAATTTTATTATAATGATATTTTTGTGTTACAAAATTTTTCTTTCCAACACATATTATGCTACATATTTTATCAAATTTTTTAACATTTTACCTTAAATTTGAAAGAAAAATGTAAAATTTTATTTTTTTGATGAAAAGTAGTATGTTTTACATTAAAATAATTGTTTTTGATTTTTTACAAAAAAATTTTTTTAAAAAATGAGGGGCCCCATGTTTTTTATGCTACTACTGTTATTTAGAAATGGTTCGAGAAGTTTCAAAGATGTGCCTTTAAAATAAATTTTCAATTTTCTTTTGACCTTAAAGTCAAAAGTTCTGTGGAATCTCACATATACATACAAATTTATATAGCAATAATTGTAATATCTAGTTTTTAAGAAAAAAAAACAAAAGAAAAACAAAAAAAAACAAAAAAACAAACAACCACCAAAATAACAAAACAAGACAACAAACGCGTGGACGTTTACGCCTGGCGTTAAAGTTCTCTAAGGGGAGAGGTGTCGCGTCATGATAGACGCAACGTACACACATGCGCGTACACATACACACACACATACGCACACACGTGCGCACGCATTTAATACTCAAAGTAGGATGTCCTCGTCAAGATAGGAACCGCCTTAAAAAAATCTAACCGATAACTTAATTAGAACACGCATGACAAAGAATAAATTAATTTAGTAAATGTACAATGTTGTAACCAAATCTGATTGGTAAAGAGGAACCAAAACTCCACCCCAAACCCATGATATAAATAGGAATGTCGCGGCGGGGGTAGGTGCGCTCTTTAGCCCTTTGTCAAGTAAGGTAAAATCCTGTGTCCAAAATTTAACGCGAAATAAAGCAAGAAAATCGAAAGTCATTGTTCAGTATCTTTAAACCTTTAAATACCAGTCATTATCCTATCTCTTTTAAAATCCCAATTAGTCTATACCGCATTTCTATTGTAAGGGAGTCTTTGCATCGAGGTTCAACGAGAGCGAGAAAGACAGCCGCGCAGTTGCAGCCACCGGTCAGCCGTAAATTTTCCGCCCGATAAGGTTGGTTGTTTTCCTTACCTCGCCTTCACTCATTGTTGTACCTCGGGCTTACCTATGCACGTAAATTTCGGAAGGGTCTATGACCTGTGCTATACCGAGGAGAATTGCCACCCATCCTTGACGCTATAGGCGTACTAAAACGGGGAACTTCTATTTTTAATTTAAATTCAGTCCATTTAATTTTTCTACGTTACGTCTACCCTAGGACGTAACAAGTGGGGGCTCGTCCTAAAAATTAAAGAATGATTAGAACAATTGTCTTCCTTATTAGCACAGATCATGGGTACCAATGAAAAAGATAATTCTCGAAATAAAGACGCGGCTTCGATTTTGCTTAAGCAGGCGCTTAAAATAAACCCAGATTTTTGTGTTGAAAATCCGGACAAATCTTTAGCTAGTTTGTTAAAATTTTTTAAAGATAGGCATGATAGCGGGATACATTTGTCCGATGAAGCAGTAGGTCTCGATAAAAATATACCTGTAATAATTCACTTGTTAAAGGAATTCGTAGACAAAAAAGTTATAATAGAATTTTACGAAGATAAGTATCTAATTGAAGCTTTAGGCGATTTTATAGAAAAAGAGTAAATCCAAAATTAATAATCGATTATATTATCGGAAATTTAGAAGCAAAAACTAAAGTAGAAGTAAATAGGATAGGTTTTAAACCCGAACTAACAGACGATAACAGAACCTATTTTTTGGCAGAAAATGCAACAATTAAAAATGCAAAAACTTCAGAACAACAAATGAAACCTGAAATTGTTAAACGGGAAAATAATGTCCGATTTACTACAAGCACACCAATTTGACCAAATAACTGTAATAATATTAATTTAGTATCGGAGAGATTGCCAAGATTAAATTCGTATTTAACAAACTCAACCTTAGGACAAGTAAGGCCCCTTTCTATAAAAGACGCACTTGAATTAATTCCAAAATATAATGGGGTAAATATTCCATTGAGTCAATTTATTGACGGATGTAGGGAAGCGTGCAACATAATACATGAAAAATATGAACCGGACCTCGCGAAATTAATTAAAATGAGATTATATGGAGAATCATTGAAGAGTGCAGCAAAAAAAAGTTTTGAATCGATTGAAGATATTGCAAATTTTTTTGATAGTATTTTTAGGTCTGCGAAATCTTATCATCAATTACACGGTGAATTAGCTAATGTAAAACAGAAAAGGGAAGAAAGTGTCGTAGTTTTTTCAAACAGGGTAAGATCCATCGGCCAAGAAATAACTGAACGGTTTACATTGGGTAATAAAAGCACGAATGGGGCAAGTGTGTAAATTGGATGAAGCTACTGCAGAAGCTATAGAAATCGAAAGAGATTTTGCATGCTATGAAGTAGAAGAGTTAAATGAAACAATTAAAGTCATAACAGAAAATAAAAATCCTATACAAAGAGTCCATTTTGCCGAGACAAAATATACCGATAAATGCCAACTTTGCGGTAGACAGGGCCACCTGGCACCGAAATACTGGCATTTAGAAAAAATGAGACAACCCCAAGCCAGGGAAAGACGGCCTACGAATGACTGGGCGGAGTCTCGAGAGTCAGGCAGACCGCAACAATGGCCAGGTGAAAAACGGACTAATAAATTTAAGCAGCAAGAAAATCAATATGTACGTCGCCAAAATGCAACTTTCCCAAAACAATATTATACGAATACAGAAAGGATATGCCGATACTGCAAAAAAGAGGGCCATATTATAGAAAAATGTAGAAAACGGGAATTTAATAATCGAAATCGAGAGAACCGATCGGAAAACGAAAATGGTCTCCGACAATAGGACGCGAGACGAGAGACCGAGTACACGAGGCGCCCGAGCTACAAAAATCAGGAACCCACATCATCAAAAGATATGTTCGATTAAGTGAAAATTGCAAGTCGCCAATTATTAAACTTAAAAATCCGAGAAGCAACGAGTAAATAATTCTTATTTTAGAGTCAAGAGCAGGTCCCAATTTACTAAAATTACGAAACATACCAAAAGACGGAAATATTAATAAAAATGAAATATTAGAATTAAAATGGATCACGGAAGAAAGTATTTACACTTTAGGCAAAGTTGACATCCATTTTCCAAAGTTTGACATTGAATTTCATATAATAAATGACAACGTGCCTATAACCGAAGATGGTTTACTGGGAAGTGATTTTTTCTGTCAATTAGGTGCAAAAATTGATTATGCGAAAAGAATGTTAAGAGTTGTAGACGTCTGTATCCCTTTTGTAGAAGAAAACATATTATTGATCGAAAGAAAGGAAAGGTATGAAGACCCGACGATTAATGTCATAGAAAAACGTAACAGTATATTGAACGAGAAAACGGGAACGTGTAAAGGAATTTTCGCTAACCCTATGAGTGTCAATGCAAGAGAGGGTGAGGAAGTCGTAAAACATATCACACAGGTAATAAAACCGCCTAAAAGGAATTCGTTTGGGGAAACAGGAAAAACAAATTATGCTAATGAAAATTTTCAACGCAGGGAGGTGTCGACCGAGAGGTCGATCATATTAATGAGAAAGTATATCTTGTAGAAGAGACGCGAATTCGAGGACATATAAGCCCATCGCGTAAGCAAGAGTCAATTCTAATTAAATCTCAAAGTCAGGACCGACCGGGTAGTCGAAATCAATTAAAAAATCAGAAAGATATTCAAATTCAATCCCAATGTAAAAATAAATTGGAAATACAAGATCCCAAGCGAAATCAAAATCAAATTCTAAATCAAAATTCAAGTTTAAATGAAATTCAAAATCAAATTCTAAATCAAAATTCAATATCGTAATATCGGTAACTCAATATCGAAGTCCAAATTCCAAGCCTAAATCCATTTTTATGTACGAAAGCAGTACGTAAGCCTAATGTATGTAAATTAATCGAACAAGGAAACGAAGAAACAAGTCAAGAAATTAAAATTATTAAGAAATTAGAAACAAATATCAAACCGAACACAGTAATAAGGGAGATCGACGAAGAATACTTAAATCATGAAATTAACAAAGAAAGATTGCAATAGCACTCCTCAAAAAAAAAAATAATCTCTTAAATGAACTCGAGAGTTATGAGATAACTAATAAATCAAGTGCGCACCCAAATCCAAGAAACGAAAACGAAATAAGTAATGAAAAATATTCTAATTTTGAGATAAAGAGCAAAGATATGGAAGGTCTTGATAATAATACAAAAAATAAAAAGGCATTAGCACAAAATGAAAGTGTAGACGCAAACGAATTCGATGAAGAAACGTTGCTACTTTCGACACGCATGTTACAAAAAATTCTAGAGGAAGGTTTAATGAATAATGGAATTCTGTGGAATAATAACCAAGACATGGAAATGTTAATAAGTAATATCTACTAATGGAAATAAAGTATCATGACAACTTAACAAATAACTCAAAGGAATTGAGACAAAATCTAAATAAATTAGGAAATTATGTAAAACTACATGCCTTTGGGGGAGAATCTCATAAAAATGTTATTAAAGATACATTGGAAGGTTTACTTAAATTAAGAATTAATTTAAAAGGAAAAGGCGGAAAGAAACTAAAAGGTTGTCATAAAGTTTATCGCTTAGCATGCGTCATACCAAAAGGGAGAGCGGAAAAGGTAAAATCATTAGTACGACTTGACCATTTGGCTGCAGATGAAAGAGAAGAAATAGAAAAACTAATTGAGAAATATAGCGACATCTTTTACCTTCCGGGTGAAAAATTAACAGCAACACATATTTTAAAACTAACAATCCCAACAACGGACGATGTACCAATAACTTCAAAACAATACCGATTACCTCCGGTACATAAAGAAGAAATAGCAAGACAAGTGCAAGACTTATTAGAAGACGGCATTATCGAACCATCTATCTCATCATACTCAAGCCCTTGTTTTCTAGTTCCTAAGAAAGAGGACATACAAGGACGCAAGCAATACAGAATGGTGATCGATTATCGCAAATTAAATGCGAAAACCTTAGACGACCAATTTCCGCTACCGAATATAACTGAAATAATAGACCAATTGGGCGGATCAAAAAAATTCTCAACTTTTGATCTTAAGGCTTCGTATCATCAAATAGAAATTGACGAACGAGACCGTCACAAAACCGCGTTTGTTACAAATGGAGATTTGTACCATTTTAACCGAGGAAGCTTCGGACTACGAACAATGCCGGCTACAGACTTATCAATAAAGAACTTTTTTGCTTTATTGATGATATTATCTGTATTTGGAGACTCTACAAGAGCAGTTAAAAGATTAGAGAATTTATTTATTATATTGCGAAAAGTGGTTTTAAAATTTCAACCAGAGAAATCTGAATTTAAAAAAAAAACAGTTACATATTTAGGTCATGTTATTAGTGCAGAAGGAATTAAATCAGATTCGCGGAAAATTATGGCTGTACGAAAATTTCCACGCCCTCAAAATGCTAAAAATATCAAGCAAATTTTGGGTTTAGCGGGCTATTATAGAAGATTTATTAATCAATTTTCAAAAATTGCAAAACCTTTAACGGATTTATGAAAAAAGGACGTTCAATTTAAATGGTCAGAAGAAACAAAAAAGGCATTTGAGACACTACGCATTAGTTTATGCGAAAAACCAGTATTAATTTTTCCAAATTTCGAAATTACTTTCAATCTAGCGACCGACGCTTCGGGCTATGCAATTGCTGGAGTCTTAAGTCAAGGTGAGATAGGGAAAGCTCAACCCGTTGCGTACGTCTCTCGAGTTCTTTCGGATGTTGAAAAACGTTGGGACACGTTTAACAAAGAAGGGCTAGCAATAATATTTTGCATTAAGCATTTCCGACTATATTTATTTGGTCGAAAATTTTATCTTATAACAGATTATAAACCACTGGTATGGATACAAACGCACAAGGACCCGAACTCACGAGTTACGCGATGGCGCCTTATGCTCGCGGAGTACGATTTCGAAATTAAATACCGACCGGGTCGTTTAAATGTAGCAGACGCACTGTCTAGAAACCCCATAGACAAAGTCCTAGTTATTACGAGAAGCAAGGCAATAGCGGCAAGTGATGAGCCCGAGTCTAGCCTAGTTGAACCACCGCGGGGTACGACCATGAGAGCGAAGGCGGGTCGCCAGGTGGGCCAGCAATATTTAGACGCGATAGAGGCTCTACGCCCGCAAAGGGGAAGAAAAAACGAGAGGCGAGCGAACGAACAATCACCGGACCGTGGAGAAGGAACTCAAGACGATACGGAGGCGGAAACTTTCGAGCCGGAACCCCTTGTTCACTCGGCAAATGCGCGGTTACGCTTACACGAAGATCTTGATCATGTTAATGAATCATTACTTGAAAAAAGGTGCGGGAACGCACGCTATGAACCGAATAAGTATGGATATTGTTGGTCCCTTATGCAAAACCAATCGGGGAAACGAGTACATTTTGACCTTCCAAGACTTATTAACTAAATTCGCATTAGATGAGCCTTTGGCACGAATTTCGGCCATGGATGTAGCGAATGTTTTAATAAGAAAGGTCATATGCATATTTGGCGCACCTCGAATAATCCTTACGGATCAAGGTACGAATTTCATGAGTAAATTAATGAAAAGAATAGCAAAAATATTTAGAATTAAACAAACTAAAACCACGGCGTTCCACCCACAATCAAACGGTGGACTTGAAAGATCGCACTCAAGTCTCATTGAATACTTGAAATTTTTTGTACATAGTAATCGAACACATTGGGACGATTATCTGGATTTGGCTACCTTCAATTTTAACACGGGAATTAGTGAGTCTACATGAACACACCGGTCGAAACAGAAGACCTGGCGCCTACATACGATGGTTATCTTGAAGATTTAGTCAAGCGCCTAAACAGTCTACAAAACATAGCCCAACAAAACCTTTTAAAGGCAAAACTCCGAGCCAATAAATACTACGATCGTAAGGTAAACGTTTTAACACTACACGGCTGCAAAAAGGGCCAAAACCTAAGAAATTCGACGATCAATACTCGGGTCCATTTTTAGTTCTAGACGTTTCCGACAATGGGAATGTAAAAATTCAAATAAATAGAAGTAAAAATAAAATAGTGCACATAAATCGCTTACGCAAATCGCATATTGAAACCGCATAAGCTTGTTGGTGTTTAAATTTAATAGCATGACGAATGTAAATAAAAAAAATAATAAGCCATGTATATATAGCAAAACTCTAACAATGATATGAATTTTCATAAATGCAAAAATGCTAATGAAATCAATAAAGAATCAGTCAATAGATTCTGATAATTATAATAAAAAAAACGGAAAGATAAAACTAAGCATTTCTGCAACGGTTCTATAAATAAAAAAAAGAACGCTTTCATGAACTTATTTAATGTTGCAGATGAGTTGTAAAACACTATTGGCCATCATTTATCTCACAATTACACCAAGGAAAATCTATATTAACGCAATCATAGGGTATGACTGTTTGCAGCACGTCTCAAATTTAACAACATTTTCGTTAATTCATGTAGGAGAATGCGATATACCTGAACCTGTAGTAAATACAACAAAATTTTGTGTACGACTATTGCAATTAAATGATTTTTCAAGCACTCATGTAAAACTTTGTAAAGTAGAAATCAAAAGATCGGTAACCTACTGCGGAGCGTTTTCGCATAGAAAAGACAAAAATAGAGAGGAGGTTCAGTTTATTGATGAAATTTCTAGGGAAGAATGTAATAGAATGCATGTATACCGCGCACACCGAGTACGAGACAAAGTAATAAGTAACTTAAAACTGAACGGATCGATTGGCCACCCAATGACGTTTGTTGGAAAAGTAGATCAAGCAGGAGATTGTAGCAGCAGGGTTCGCCTTTTGGGATAGGTTACCAGTACAGGCATGCAAACGCAGTAAATACTCAGCATTATACGCGGGTTATGTTAATAAAGTTATAGAACAAGGCAACGAGCAACATCCGGTATATGTAATGGAATCGAGCGAGATAACCTTTGCTTTTACGACTTTAGGACAAATTCCGGTGTGTTATTATGAATTAATTAGAATATCGCACCCAAAATTATTTTTTCTAGAGGGACCAATAACAGAAACCTTCCAAGCCGTAAGAAATCCGTCAATAGAAAATCTCGACATTTTTGCATACGTAAACTCTAAATTCGTTTACGTAGAAAAACATATTAATGGACAATTATAAACATTATATCGCAATTTAATTTTGCAAAAATGCGAATTGGAAAGAAGAGTTATATCAAATGCATTAAGCATTGCAGCAACAGCACTTGACGTTTTTGCATATCAAATCATGAAATGTTTTTTTCTCAATTTTTTTTACAAAAACGACATCTCAGTCACCACATTAATTATACCATAATCCTCTTCGCAATGCGCAAATTATCATTGTTGGTGTTAAGGGTAGAGTACGGTTATAAAAATATTTTTATAAGTTTATAAAATATTATGTGAAATGGCATGTTTATAAAATATATTATAAAAAATATTCTTTTTTGATGATTTTTAACACATTCATTAAGTAAAATATTAAAATATTATCAAAAATAGGCTTAAAACAGGTGCAAATACAAAAAACTCCTTGCAGGATAAAAGTTGTCGAAGGGCTTTAGTCCAAGAAAATTTAAATTTATATGCATATAAACTTCAACTTTACACAGCGAATTTGGTGTATCTATAAAAATGCAATTTCTGCCTTGATAAACCCAATTGGTTTACTAATTATTTTAAAAATGTAATGTTTTTCATTTAAAAAATGAACATAAAAATGTCACATTTAACTTTAAAGAAAAAAGGCTGTGTAACTATTTTACATATACTCATCTAAAATAAGCACGATCAAAATACAACCGAGTGAGCGTTAGCGAGCGAGGTATCTGTTGCTAGTCATTAATTATTTGAAATCCAGATACATGCCTATTCGTTGTAAATAGTAAATACAGCAATACCTCATAAAATGCGATAAGCGATTCAATAGCGGTTACTTTTTCGACTGGCAAAGCCAGGTACGATGCGTTAGGCAAGCCGCCCATTTCATGCGTTGATCGTCATGAATCCCTATAAAGGTACCAGGTAAGTTGTTATATAATATTGATATAAGCTGGTAAGGTCATATAGCCGTTACTTGGCGTTATAGTGAAACGCCCTATTTTGACCTTATATTTTTGTATTCTCTATAAGACAATAACTGTTAAAATCCCGATAGAAATCCACTTGTTAAGAATATATCATTTTGTATTACCTGAAATAGAACTATAGATAATTCATAATTCATGTTCGGGTTTTTCATTATAAAATACTATAAGCTTTAGAGTGAAATAGCATTGATATATAAGTACGTGAAAAGTGGCAAATCTTTATAATGCCCGGTAAATATAAATGCAAAATATTTAAATATAAATGTGTACCCGATATACTCGGATAAACTATTTTATGCTCTTTTATGTTACACGTTTATTCCTATAAAACCTTATAAACAAATTTATTTTTATCGCATTTTATGAGGTGTTCATTATAAAGCCAATATTTATAAGCTTATTCTTTCCGATTCCTATTAAATAATGTATAGCATTCTATCGCGAACTCCGGGTGCAAAAGCCACATGAAGTACGATAAAAAAATTTTTTTATAGTTTTATATGAGGTTTTTTCAACAGGGGTTAGACTGTGACTGTCTTCCTTAGATGTAAAGTTGCTTTGTAGGTCACCTACCAGAGGGAATGGAAGAGACGATGATAATCGGTACGGTTAGTTTTCTAAGGGTAATAAAAAGGTTTGCAAGTTTGAACCCGTCGAGCGATGTGAGCAAGATGTTTGCGGTAATTAAGAAAAACATTGACCGGGTGAATCCCAAAACGTGCAAAGAAATGAATGACAACGTAAGGATACCGAAATATATAAACGATTGAGGGACGTATGTCCGCATGGGTGAAAAGGTTTAGGATTAGGAAAAGCCTGACCTACGAAGAGAATTCATGACGAAGTCGTTATTGAGAATGTATACGTATGTATGTGTGTTTGTTTGCGTGTGTTTAAATACAATTGCTTTATTTATGAATAACAAATAATTAACATGATTTTAGTTGACAATATTCAAGGTTTGAGTGGCTCGAGCGTATGTAGCGAGCCGCTACAACACTAAATGCAGCAAGTGTGATGGAAACGTTCAGCATGAACTAGTCGAATTAGGTGGTTATCCGTCTAATCAATAACCTATTTGATGTTGATATCAAATTGAAACTTTAATTTGTAAAATAATATTTATTTATGATAAATTAACTAACATTACTATTTTTAAATTTAATGTTTAAAATATTATCAAAAAATAATATTTATATCATCTCTGTTAAAGCATTTAACTTAAATCTCGAAAGGTATGAGGTCTGCAACGTTGATCATTAACGAAAATTCTAAATTTTCAAAATTAAATTTTTTCATTAAAATCGAAAGAAATATCTTTTTACGGGGACTGGGGATGTTGGACGCCGAAAATAGTCATTTTTTACTTTTTTTATAGACAAACGTATACATTTTCTTAAAAAATCTTAAACGTCAGGCTCTTAATTTTTTTAATAAAATTTTTCCAGATATTTAAATCCATAATTTGATTACGTTGTTTGGGTTGAAAGCTTATGCCTTTTTTCACTAATACCAACCAAAAATTATTTACTGAATGAATACTAACAAAACACCTTTTTACTTAAAATTCAAAACTTCAGGCACTCCCGTATATTTTAAGTTATCCGTATGAATTTTTTCAAATATTTAATTCATTATTTTCGATATAATTTTTGGATTGAAAGGTGCTGATTACTGTAATTTGGGTCTTTATTAGTGAAGACGATATTTAAAACACAAGATTTTTCAACAATAAATATCGACACTAATTATGAGTTCTTACATAGTTTCTTAGCTGTATAATAATTTTCGTACAGAATTGTATTACCGAACATGCATATTTTTGTAATCTTTAAGTGTTGTTTTATTTCTATTTTGAGACAATTTTTTACTAAAACATTACTCTAATGAATCTTAGTACTGGTAGATTTTTTCATACTTATATTACTTCGAATTTATTAGTTACAAGGTTTTTATATGCGAAATAGCAAGTTCAATAAAAATTTTGTCAGAAAATTTTTCAGAAAATTTCTAAAGAATCTGACTTCATTGTATATACAACAAAAGTGTTAATGAATTCTTTTAGAACTCTTTAAGAACTCTCGAAAAAAAATTATTTTACAATCCTCTTTCCAAATTCTTTACGAATTCTATATAATTGTATATACCGCCTGAAATAAAAAAAATTCCAAAAGTTATAATTGCCCGGAAACAACTGTGAGGGTGCATAGGACATTTTTTCGCAATTTTCAGCTTAACTCACCTTTACATGTCTTACACTGGAATATTGTTTTAATGCTATTTAAAATTTAGAAACATTAGAGAAAATAGTTCGTAAATGCAATTCAAATCAATTAACCTTCACACTGCCAAGATTTTGAAAAAAAAGAAAATTCGATTTTCCCTATAGAAAAGTGTTCTGAGGCCTAATAGGTAGGACCCTTTTGAGGTATGCCATATGGCGCACCCCGTCGGCCTACGGTATGATATAATGTTAAAATTTTCAGAAGTTCAGAATTTAACCAATAGACAGTAAAATTCAGTGAAAACTTGATGCAGAGGGTTTATATATGTTTTATCTTAGCACATACATACACACAAAATATATACATATTTATATAATTATAATTATAAATATAAATGTATATATATGCATATTTATATATATATTGTAACAGGGTCGGTATTATAAGTCAGGAGGGTTATACTCGTCCTGTGCACGTACTCAATGCACAGGAAATCTCCCCACCGCTGCGATCAGTTGTCACACCATACATCTGATAGATCGGCAAAATCACTTCTCGGGACGACCGGAGCTAGCCTCAAGCTCCGAGTGACGTTATCGGCCCTGTGTACAATGCATATACTTACCTAGTACACACTTATTCTTCGTTGATACTCGTGCTCGGCTGCTCAGATATGTGGCGAAGCAATGCACGACACCTGCAGGTATGGCAGTATTCGCCTTCGGGGATAGGGAATAATCGCAGGTTAACTGAATATTACTCGAATTTAAATATAAGGAGTTAATTTATTACATAAAACGTAAAGGTGAAAAATATTACAATAAGATGAGCCAAAGCAAGGTCAAACCTTGGCTCAAAGCAAATAAGGTTATTCGGGTAAACTACAAAAATATAAGAAATACAAGGTCGCGTATGTGTGTGCGCCCGCCGCAATATACGCACCGAAACACGATGTCTCGATTTAATCGAGGAACACGGTTATGTTTGCCAGGTACGGATTACCTGGCTTCTCTACGAATTCCGTTGGATATAACTGCGCCGGTGTGTGAAGCACTCCGGTTTGCCGAATACGTGGTTACGCGAACGAGAGAGATAGAGAGTCGCGGCGAGAGTGGCTAACCTCTCGCTGTATTATAAGTCAGAGTACCGCGCGTACTCCGACACCGGTCCGGTCTACGCTCGCGGCGCTAATACGCTACGAAGTCGCCTGGCCAGGACTTACTTGGTCTCCGTACGCGATTTTTCTTGCCTCTCTCATAGGCGAGACGATACTGCCGGTGTGTCCTGCACGCCGGCTCTCCGACGCGCTCGTGCATGCGCCTTACGCGTCTTCGACGGTAAACTCACGCGATCGGTACGATTTTCGTCTCGCGTGGACCGTTTACCGTTACAATATATATATATATATGAGTGGTTCTCTGTGACATCGAAGATGAAAAAAATAAATATTGCTATAACTGTGGGAATATGTTTTAGAGGTATCCAGTAGTTCTCCTGAATTTTTTCAGATTTTTTCTGGGCCATTATTTTAAGTTACAGAGAGTCAAAGTTGACATTTTAGCTCTTTTTTGCATTATATGCCCATTATCATGAATTTTTAGCTCCCAGGGGATGCAAACAAGTGAAGATACTTTCCTACCACTCCAAGGTAAGTGCATAAATTTTTTGCAATGATCATGCTACTAGATTCATCGTTATAAGGCAACAAATATACATTTCTATTAATATTTCGGGCACTTTTCTCGGATATATTGACCATAAGTGATCTTAATGATTTAGACCCACTCTGGAAATTTTTAGGCAGTTTCTGACTATAAAAAGACATCTTTTAGACAGTATTAGGTTACCAGAGTCCGGAGCAGAATTGCTGACTTTCACTATTTAAGGTTTAAATGGCTTACAAGAGTGTGACAGCATACATTTATGTCTTTAAAAGTATTTTTAATGAAAAGTTCGGAAAATTTTACAAAAAAAGTCATACTTATGTTTTTAGTGAAAAATGCATCCCCTGGGAGCTAAAAATTCATGAAAATGGGCATATAATGCAAAAAAGTGCTAAATGTCAACTTTGACTCTCTGTAACTTAAAATAATGGCCCAGAAAAAATCTGAAAAAATTCAGGAGAACTACTGGATACCTCTAAAACATATTCCCACAGTTATAGCAATATTAATTTTTTTCATCTTCGATGTCACAGAGAACCACTCATATATATATATATGTATATATATATATATATATATATATATATATATATATATATATATATTGTGACGGGCATAACCATATATATAGATGTATGGTTAGGCTGCAGTCATATAGCGTAATAGCTCAAGCGATAGAGTGTAAGCGCGCCATGCAAGAGGTCCGGGTTCAAGACCGACTCTCGGAAGATTTTTTTGATTATTTAAATTAATTTATTTAAATAATTAATAAATCAAAATTAATAAAATTAATAATTTTATTTAAAAATTTTTTTATTTTGCAAAATATACATATTCTGAAATTGATATACGACTAAAATTAACTAAGTTGCAAATTTATATTGTTTATAGTTAATAATAATAAAATTTGAAATTATACAGTATATTATAATATTATAATATATAATTATACATGATATATATATAAAAAATATATGTGAGAAAAGTGATAAAAAATAAATATGTATTTGAACAATAAATTAAAGTCATACTTATGTTTTTAGTGAAAAATGCATCCCCTGGGAGCTAAAAATTCATGAAAATGGGCATATAATGCAAAACAGTGCTAAAATGTCAACTTTGACTCTCTGTAACTTAAAATAATGGCCCAGAAAAAATCTAAAAAAATTCAGGAGAACTACTGGATACCTCTAAAACATATTCCCACAGTTATAGCAATATTTATTTTTTTCATCTTCGATGTCACAGAGAACCACCCATATATATATATGGTTCTGGTTCATACGTCTTGGGTGGTGTTCTCGGAGTTACATATACGTGTTTTCGAGGTAAGAAATTCCATTGTATTGTCGGATCAACTGGTCGCATTGGGACGTATTCTACTTTGTCTTCTTGATTTCCTAATACATTTCTGGAAAATATATCGACATAGTAATAACTTTTACTAGATACAATCAAGTATATCAAACCATTTACGGACTATTTAACCTCTAGACCGCCGGGATTACGACATAAGGCGCGTAATTTTTTGTATCAATATAAGTTTTGAGCAATCACGAAAATCGATGAAAACACTATTCTAGGGGTATTTCATATCGCTGATCACGAATCTGAGGTCAGATTTTGAAAACTCACTCCCCAGGGGCGGATATGTCCCCTCCCATCACCCCAATTTTTTGAAAATTCAACAATACATTGTTATATATATTGTAACGGGTTTATTTTTATCCCTTACATAAAAATACATTTATTTTTAGCAGGACCGTAATAAATGTATGAAGTGAAAACGTCGGGGGTAGATTAGAAACAAATCCAGTGTTTCTTCTCATCCCAGAACGATTTCTGGATATTTTAATGGAATAAGAGGTTGGATAGAGGTTCGAACGAATCCAGCGTTCGGCCTCGCCCAATAAACTCTTTGGTGAATGTATTATGTGAAAAAATCAGGTAGATGTTGGAATAAATCCAGTATTCCACATCATCTGAGTATTTTTCTATGGAAAAAAGGAAAATTAGAATAATTCGGGTAGAAGAAAAAGGTATTCTAAGGAATTCGCTTTAAAGAATAAAAGGACTTGGGTAAAGATTGAAATGATTTCAGCATTCCATCTTGTCCAAGTACCTTCAAATGAACATCACACCTCTAGCTGTTTAATCAAACTCGCAAAATTTAACTATCAATATTCATTTATTTCTAGAAGTGGCGAGGAGGGTGCTTCCTTCCTCGCCTTACAGCTCGAGGCGAATGCTGAATTCGACAGCGAGACGGCCGGTTTTGTACCTTTGGTTAGAGGTGGGGACTGCTCTCCCACCTTCTTCACACCTGCAGCTGGAGTTTTCGGTTTCCCTCTCTTCTCATTATCTTCTTTGTTGTTTCATATGATTTTGGCACAGGATCGTCAACCTCTCTGTCTTTATATTAATTTACATTAGTTTTCAAAATCTGAATCTTATATTAATATAATAATTAACAAACGTGAAAAACAATCTTAATTTTAATTTGAATTCATTTTACTTTAATTTATTGTTCAAATACATATTTATTTTTTATCACTTTTCTCACATATATTTTTTATATATATATCATGTATAATTATATATTATAATATTATAATATACTGTATAATTTCAAATTTTATTATTATTAACTATAAACAATATAAATTTGCAACTTAGTTAATTTTAGTCGTATTTCAATTTCAGAATATGTATATTTTGCAAAATAAAAAAATCTTTAAATAAAATTATAAATTTTATTAATTTTGATTTATTAATTATTTAAATAAATTAATTTAAATAATCAAAAAAATCTTCCGAGAGTCGGTCTTGAACCCGGACCTCTTCCATGGCGCGCTTACACTCTATCGCTTGAGCTATTACGCTATATGACTGCAGCCTAACCATACATCTATATATATGGTTATGCCCGTCACTTCGGTTCCTTGTAACCGCTCGTTCCGCTCGGGGAGGGCTGAGACTGCAGCCGCGCCTCCAGCTCAGCGGCTCTTCTTTTAGCGTCATCCGCTTTCTGCTGGAGACGCCGGTGCTCTGCAGCAGCCTGCCTATAGGCTGCCTCAGCCCTCAGCCGCTGCTGGCGCTCTTCCTCGCGCTTCCTCTCTTCTGCCGCCGCCTTTTCTTTGGCCTCGCGCTGCTGAGCACGGAATGTTGCCAGGACCTCTCGCTCCCTTTTGAGGTCCTGAACTCGCTCAGCCCAGACACCCTTGGTGATGGGAGCCGTCGGATGAGCATCGGCAAACGCATCGAACTTCGCCAAGGCCTCTTGTTCGGCTGCCCGTAGCTGAACCCTCAGGGCTTTCATGTGCCTGAGGGCAGCCTCCGTCTCCTGCCACTCCTCTTCCTGCGTCTTGGGTCGCTCCTCTGTCACCGCAGAGGTTGCGGGTTGGGACCCGTTGGAGTGGGGACGACGGAGCTGGGGTCTGGTGTTGGCCGGTTCCGGTTCAGTCTTCCCCTGCGGACGATCCGATACTGAATTGCCCTCCCTCTCCATCCGCTCTTCTGTCGCGGGTGCTGGCTTCAGCGGAGAGGGCATGGGTATCGTCCCTTTCACTTGTCTTAAGCGGTCCGCAGGGGTCGCTACATAGGCCGTGTCCTGGCCCTGACCGTCCTCTAGGACCTCTTCTAGGACGACGGCGGCGATATCCTCCTGGCCACGGCGATGCTCCTCCTGGAGCTGTTGCTGCCGATGATCTATGGCAGCAACTACAGCAGACAGGACTTCCGCCGTCTGCATCTCGCCGTGGCTGGCCAGGGTGTCTATCATCCTGGCGAGGAGGAACTCCAGGGCTTCCTGCTCAACCTCGATGATCATCTGCAACAAAAATTACGATCTCAGGTTATCGCCCATCGTTTCAAACGACACTGTTCTTTATTTGGATTTCGATCCACGAGGACGCCCTCGTCCTCGTCTAAGGGGAACAGTCTCTGGCTGCGCACCTAATTGCCGTGTTACTGGGGATCGGCGTCGCACGGTCGCATTCGCTTTCCGGGGACGACCACGTGGTCGTTTGGTAGCGGGGGCCCTATCTAAGGACGTACGCGACGTCTTACGCGGTTTACACCGAGTCCCTTCGCTAGGTGACTCGCTCGCATTATACTCCCTCGCATGGGAGGCTTCGCTCGCTACAGGTGGGTCGCACTTCACCTGTTGATCCCTCGATGGTTGAGATCTCGTAGGTTGCTCCTCATCGTTTGGTTCAGCATCATCTTCGGGGACGTATATCTTCAGATACTCTATATGAGATACTTCTTGGCCCCCTTGATCATCTTGTATAACGTAGGTATTCATGCCTTTCCTACTGATGATCAGATATGGCCCTGTATATTTCGGAGCAAGCTCAGCCGAGATACCTTGTGCGCTGTACGAGAGGATCCGGTTGCGTTTCCACACCAGATCTCCTACCTCGAATTCCGCTGGCCTTCGTCGTGAGTTGAAGATTTCGGCTTGCCGGGCCTTACTGGCAGCCGACTGACGATTTGCGTTCTCGTGCAGTCTTGGCAACTGTTGGATTTTGTCGTTCCAATCCTGCAGTCGACGGAACTCAAACTGTTGCTGGGCAAGCCGGTCTTGCTCTCGACGAGCTGTACTAGGCGCCTTTGGTTGGCGACCATAGTTCAGCATAGCCGGGCTCCATCCAGTAGAACTTTGCACTGCTGTGTTTAGTGCAAAGACTAACTCTGGCAGCTTGTCGTCCCAGTCGCTATGCTTATCCTGGATATACGACGCCACCATTGTCTTAAGGGTCCGATTGGCCCTCTCGACAGGATTGGCCTGTGCGTGGTAAGGGGGTGTAGTCGAATGATACACTCCCTTAGATTCAAGGTATTCGTCTACGAGTTTATTTTTAAACTCGGTCCCGTTGTCCGAGTGAAACACTTCCGGGGTGCCGAACCGGTTAATCACTCGTTCGTGAAGCTCGCGGACTATCGTCTTGGCGTTAGCTTTTCGTATCGGGATTGCTTCAATCCAGCGCGTGAATAAATCCTGGAATACTAGGATGTATTCGTATCCTCGGCTAGAGCGTGGAAGCGGGCTAGTGATATCTCCTGCTACCACCTGCCATGGTCTGTCCGATTGACGGTGACCCATTAACCCTGAGGGAGCACGTTGCTCGACCTTACATTGCTGGCACAATTGACATCGCCTGACGTAATCCGCAACTTCTGCGTAAAACCGTGGCCAATAATAGTTTTGGGCCACGCGGGCGAATGTCTTTTCTCTTCCGAGATGGCCAGCTGAGGGGTCATCGTGACACTCTCTCAGAATAGAGTGTCGATTCTCTACGGGTACGACCAGCTTCCATGCTTGCTCATCATCCATCACTTCCTCTAACTCCTTGTCGGGGCGATAGATGTACAGATTTCCTCCAACTATTTTCCAGTCGGGGAAATCACGGGGTCTGTCGGAAACGTTCTTGATCCAGTCGAGGTACCAAGGATCCTCAGTCGTTTGAGTCCACGACATTGCTGCTACTGTAGGCTCGTTGTCTTTATATATGCGAGATAGGGCATTGGGAACGTGATGCAGAGCTCCTTTCCTGTGCTCGACGACAAAGTCATGAACTTGAAGCTCTAGAGCCCATCTTGCTAGTCGGCTGGTTGGATTTCTCATATAACATAACCAGCGAAGACTACTGTGATCCGTTATCACTTTGAAGTGGTACCCTTCGATGTAATGTCTGAACTTATTAATAGCCCAGACCACGGCCAAGCATTCTCTCTCTGTAATGCTATAATTCTTCTCGGGTGCTGTGAGAATGCGACTGGCAAACTCAATGACTCTTTCCTCTCCGTCTATCTCTTGGACGAGCACGGCTCCTATGCCGGTATCGCTCGCGTCCGTGTGCAGGCTAAACAGTCCATCTGCACTGGGACGTTGAAGAACTGGAGCAGTCATGATCAGGGCCTTCAGTTGCTGAAAGGCTTGCTCCTGTTCATCTAACCACTCGTACCCTTGGTTCTTCTTTGTTAGACGGGTAAGCGGCTCAGCAATCGTGGCGTAATCCGGCATAAAACGCCGATACCACGACGCCATGCCGAGGAATCGTCGGAGCTGTTTGAGGTTCTTGGGAGCCGGATAAATCCTTATAGGCTCTGTCTTGGCTGGGTCGGGACGAATTCCATCCCTGTTGACCAGCACGCCAAGATATCTCACCTCATCTTGACAAAAGACACACTTGTCCTTATTCACTGTCAAGTTAGCTTCGGTCAGTCTTTTCAGCACCATCTCGAGATACTTCTTGTGCCCTTCAAATGTCTCGGTGACTATAATAATATCATCGAGGTAAGAAAAGGCATTGGGCTCGAGATCAGGACCAACCACTTGGTCAATCATGCGTTGGAAGGTCGCGCCGGCGTATGCCAATCCGTACGGCATCCGCTTAAACTGATACAGTCCCATCCCCGGGACTGTGAAAGCCGTATAAGGACGCGATTCCTTCTGGAGAGGTATCTGATGATACGCTGAGTTCATGTCCAGAGTACTAATGTACCGACATCTCTTCAACTTGCGTAAGATATCCGGCATGAACGGGAGGGGATAAGCGTCTGGTTTCGTTAGCGCATTGACTTTCCTAAAGTCAATGCAAAACCGACGTGATCCGTTCTCCTTGCGTACCATCACCACGGGGCTTGACCAACCGCTGTCCGAGGGCTCTATGATCTCTAAATCTAGCATCTCTCGGACCTGGCGGTGCATCTCCTCCTGGATCTTCTCCGACACCGGGTAATACTTCTGCTTTATCGGGCGAGCTGATCCCACGTCAATCGAGTGCTCGATGAGTTGGGTTCGCCCAATTTTGGGAGAAGTATTAGACAGCACGTTGCTTACTAGCTCTCGCAGCTCTTCCCTTTCTGCCTCGGTTGCGTCCGCTATCCCAGCGGACGAGAGGGTAGCCATACCCCCTATTCCAGCAACTTCGAGGTGGATCTGCTGCTTGCTGTCTTTGAGGAACAGGCGGTCGCTATCCGGATCCAATATGGCTCTGAATGCTCGTACGAAATTTACTCCTACGTAGCATTCGGCGTCAAGATTTGGTATGATCGCTACCCTTATTTCACGCGTCTCCTTCCCGACAGTGAAAGGTAAGATCACATGACCGTTTAGCGGTTGGTAACTACCATCCGCCATCTTGACGCGTCCGGCGTTCGCCACAATGAGCTCCTTGCCCAATGCTGCGGCGATTTGCAGACCGCTGGGTCCCATCACGGTCGTGGAAGCTCCGGGGTCGTATAAGGCTCTTATACGAAAGCCCTCAATCTCCACGAGAAGCCACCAACGACTCTCTTCCTCTGGTTTATATGATGAGGTTGGTCTGCTGGCTTCTTGGGACCGTTTCTCCTTTTGAGGCCCATTTCCGCTCCTCTCTGGACCATACTCTCGGTTGGAGCGGGTCTGTCCCGAACTCACCTGGGACAGCGGGGACTCAAGCTCTTGGGTCGCGGTTTTCGTCCCGGTTAACCGCTCCCTTTGGCGTTTCCCGAGCACACCGGACAGTACCTGAGGGAATATCCAATTTTTCCGCAGCCCTTGCAGGTAAGAGGCTTAGTCGGATCAAAAGTTGAGCCCATTCGGTTTTTCGGCTGTTCCTTTCCTTTTTCCCTTGATGGACTAGCATTCTTCTTCTCCTGCCGGTGTCCGAAGCTCTTACTCGGGCCATTAGGTCTGCCAGACCTCCTACTCTTCGGAGACCGGTTGGCCGGCGAGCCTTTCTTAGGAGAGCCAGACCTTGGGCTTCTCCTACGGGACTGTCGGGTGGTCGACGCCAATAGGGAGACGATGGGCCGCAGCGCATCCTCCAGCATCTTTGCGATGCGGTCGACGACGTCTGGCTCGCTTGGTTTGGCCGGGCTTACCTCAGCGGCCGCTACCTTAGCCTTCGGCGAACCTTTTTTCCGCTTCGGCTTATACGCCATCTCAGGAAGCAGAGACCCTTCCTCCGTAGGTGGTGGACGATATACTTTTTCACCTTCTATCGTCTGCTCCGCTTCAGTGGCGAGGTCCAGCATTTGCTCAATTGAGCTCACTTCCGCTCTCTTGAACAGCCGTTGGATCTGTGGCAGCATGTTCCGATACAAATGATCGAGCTGCTGCGCTTCAGTCGGCGTAGGGACTATCTTTCGCATTATTGCGATAGAGCACGTCATATAGTCCCTAACCGGTTCATCGGGTCCTTGAGTCCGTGCGTTGGACTCGGCGATGATCCTCTGCTGGAAACGTTGGCTCATTCCGTACCAACGTTTAGCCGAAGTACGAAATCTTGCCAGGAGTGCCACTTGTGTTTCTCGTTCTGGTACCACGTGGCGGCAGTGTCTGTCAGAAGTTCCGAGAGTGACGGCAATAACTCGTCCTCTGACAGGTTAGCCAGGATCCTGCAATCCTCGATCCTGGTTAGGAAGGCGTCGATGCTCTGGCTCTTGTCGCCAGAGAACTTGACCTGCCTCTTCCTCACAATGCCGCCGACGTCTCGAGGTGTCCCATTTAACCTCGATGACGTCGAGAAGCTTGGTGTTGAGAATGTCCGATCCTTGTTTGGCGAGCTGCGCGCTTGAGGAATCCTCTGGGATTCGCGCGCATTCCCCCCCCTTCCAAGCTCCATCAGGCTTAGACTGAGGGGCGCTTGCGCGTTGTTGCTCGCCAGTTACTTGCGCCTCACCTATCTCGCTCACATCAGGACCATAACACGTATATGTGTCCTGAAATTGCACATGGTGAGATTGGTTGGCACCGTCCAATCTCGTGCTGTGAGTGGTTTGAGAGCGCTCGGACATCAGCTTATCTACCTTTACAGTGAGGTCATTCACTTTTTTGATAAGCTGCACCAAGGTCTGGGAGAACGATCGAGGGATTTTAAAAATGTTTCCCTCTTCTGAGACCAATGACAGCCATTCTTCCTCTCGTTCGGGTTGAGGCTCTGTGTTGGTCGCGGCTGACGTCGTTTCATCTAGCTCGACGTCATCGAAATCCTGCACCGTCCTGTGCAGGTTATCTTTAACCGCAGCGTTCTCCCGCAGTACCAGATACACTTCCTGATCTGGGCTAGGTTCATCAGACTCCTCGTCTTGATGTTCACCTAGCATCTGCAGCCACCTATTTCTCCGTTGAAGACGGCTGCGAACTGCTGTGGCTTCGTCTTCCTCCTGGTTAAACTCCTGGGCCGAATAATTTCCTAATAGCCACTGGTGGAGTCGCTCGGCTTTCCTATGAACCGAGCCTGCCGATTTTAGGTTCAAGGCGTCCAGGTGTAGTTCGATTTGCTCCCTGGTGAGCGTCTCGATCCATGCATCGATTTGACTATCGACGTCTGTCTGCTGAGCGGCCATCTTCAGTTGTAGCGTCGTTTATACGTTTCACAGTAAGTAGCCTTGCTGGCTTGACGCACTATGTGTGTGCAAGGTTATATGCTATCGAATATTTAACTTTGGCGTTACTTGCCAAATGACCAATCCGCGTAACTGGGTTTTGCTTCTACCTAAGCTAACCGCTAAAGCACAAAACCGGATGCCAAAAGTAAGTCCTGTCTTACTTTGATCAGGAAGCACTACCGAGTTTAAACTATTTTTAACAAATTTGCTAATAAATTTACGATAAACTACTGCCTGGCTCTTACCTTGCGCTAACTTAACGGTACTATATAATAAATAATAAATAAATCAATAAATAAATAAATTAAATAATTAAAGTTACCGCGCGCTTGACCTCTTACAAAAATATAACCTATAATACAATTTGTAAAGGTCTGAGCCAGGTTATAAGCTTCCTGTTTTGTGCCAGCAAAAGCCAGTTAAACCTTGCATACACTTACAAACAATTTATTTAAACCGATAAATTGCCACCAGGTTATGTCGCGCTGTGTCGCGTTCTTTCGTTCCTCTAGGTGGCGCTAATTACTTGGTTTGGTCCAAACTACCCACTTTCCAAGTAACGTTGGTCGGTCTATCGACTCCGTTCGAAAACCCACCAAATTTCCTATTTGTGCGACCTTTTTCTAGTGGCGCCACCTATGTTCGACCAGGAACCAATTTCCTGTGTCTACTACTAGTCGAGACGAGAAAAATAAAATAAGATTTCCATTTGTTAAAAAAAAAAAAAAATTTTATTTGTTTATAACAATTCTATTTGTTAATAAACAAATCCCGTCTCGAGAGGAAACGAAAGAGTACCGAAATATACTTCACAATTTCGAAACGCGACTGCTGACCTCGTTATTGTTCTCGAGTTATCCAATTGTTAATTAACAATATTATTAACAATTGAACAACTATATCGTGCTTGTTGATTTTTCCGATGTCCTGTATCCAAAATCCACACGTATTGGGCGCCAGTTGTAACGGGGTGGGTACTGGGGATATGTAAGGCCCACGGTTAGGCCCAATCTGTCCCAACTTACCAACCTTAAGTGTGCAGTCCCACGATGCGGCCGGGAATCCTTTTGATTCCCGTGCAATGCCGTTAACAACGTCAAACACTCCGTTTGACTTATATACCGTGTGTTGGGCCCTATGCCCAAAATTGCCAACTAGGATAAACACCGGAGAGGACGGTATTCGTAGGATAGGACGTTAACCGGTAAAATATTATCAACAAGTGATATTGTTAATCGGCGAGAAAGATTGTCTCGCCGAGTCAATTTATTAAATAATCAACTAAATATTAATAAATAAACAATAAATTAACGTTAACAATTTACGGGGAGTCGTACCGATGACTACCCCCGAGGTCTGCGCGAAAAGAATCAGTTAAAATCTATTTAACAGTAGATTACGAGCAACCGATCCGGATATGATCGGCTGCTTAACCTGATGGCATACGTCACACCGTGTGACGTATGAATCACTGACGTAGAGAGCTTTTACGTAGAAGCTTACTACGTCACGCGCGCCTTCTCTCGTGAAGTGGTTCCCGCGAACCACCAACCTTTCTATCCGTGCGGGTATTGTCACGAGAGGGGGGAAAGGAGGAACGCTTCCTCACCTGGACCGTACCAGTTAAATCGGGACGCGAAATATTAAGTAGACACGCGGGTCTAAGTGTGGTGCACCACTTACCGCTTGTCTATATATCGCGCCTCGGCGGGAAAAGGCTGTGCTACTCAGAGAGAGCTCGTACGCCTATATCTCTCTCTCTCTCTCTCCAACGGTCGAGAAGGTGGGATTCGCCGGGCCTCCTTTTCTCACTGCCTGTGATAGGTGCTGCTGCACACGTCGACGTGGAGGTTAGTGGGGAGAAGCTGCTAACACCCACACACAACGCACAACACTCCTTTCGCTCTTTTATGCCGTAAAAACTATCTATCTCGGACACCAACACGTTGTTGTTGCCGATCGCGCGCGAAATCTATACCGATCCTACTCTCGCGCACGATTCTCGCGCGCGTTCCCTGCGCGCGCATCACTCTCGATACTCTTTTCAGTTACTCACCTGATCGGTAACTCGCTTACCGTTATAATTATAATATTATAATATATAATTATACATGATATATATATAAAAAATATATGTGAGAAAAGTGATAAAAAATAAATATGTATTTGAACAATAAATTAAAGTAAAATGAATTCAAATTAAAATTAAGATTGTTTTTCACGTTTGTTAATTATTATATTAATATAAGATTCAGATTTTGAAAACTAATGTAAATTAATATAAAGACAGAGAGGTTGACGATCCTGTGCCAAAATCATATGAAACAACAAAGAAGATAATGAGAAGAGAGGGAAACCGAAAACTCCAGCTGCAGGTGTGAAGAAGGTGGGAGAGCAGTCCCCACCTCTAACCAAAGGTACAAAACCGGCCGTCTCGCTGTCGAATTCAGCATTCGCCTCGAGCTGTAAGGCGAGGAAGGAAGCACCCTCCTCGCCACTTCTAGAAATAAATGAATATTGATAGTTAAATTTTGCGAGTTTGATTAAACAGCTAGAGGTGTGATGTTCATTTGAAGGTACTTGGACAAGATGGAATGCTGAAATCATTTCAATCTTTACCCAAGTCCTTTTATTCTTTAAAGCGAATTCCTTAGAATACCTTTTTCTTCTACCCGAATTATTCTAATTTTCCTTTTTTCCATAGAAAAATACTCAGATGATGTGGAATACTGGATTTATTCCAACATCTACCTGATTTTTTCACATAATACATTCACCAAAGAGTTTATTGGGCGAGGCCGAACGCTGGATTCGTTCGAACCTCTATCCAACCTCTTATTCCATTAAAATATCCAGAAATCGTTCTGGGATGAGAAGAAACACTGGATTTGTTTCTAATCTACCCCCGACGTTTTCACTTCATACATTTATTACGGTCCTGCTAAAAATAAATGTATTTTTATGTAAGGGATAAAAATAAGCCCGTTACAATATATATAACAATGTATTGTTGAATTTTCAAAAAATTGGGGTGATGGGAGGGGACATATCCGCCCCTGGGGAGTGAGTTTTCAAAATCTGACCTCAGATTCGTGATCAGCGATATGAAATACCCCTAGAATAGTGTTTTCATCGATTTTCGTGATTGCTCAAAACTTATATTGATACAAAAAATTACGCGCCTTATGTCGTAATCCCGGCGGTCTAGAGGTTAAATAGTCCGTAAATGGTTTGATATACTTGATTGTATCTAGTAATAGTTATTACTATGTCGATATATTTTCTAGAAATGTATTAGGAAATCAAGAAGACAAAGTAGAATACGTCCCAATGCGACCAGTTGATCCGACAATACAATGGAATTTCTTACCTCGAAAACACGTATATGTAACTCCGAGAACACCACCCAAGACGTATGAACCAGAACCACCTCTGAACATGCCAGTTTTATCCGAGAAAACTGAACCAAGTAGCAATGTTTAAGGCACTTAAAAATGACTTATAATTAACAATTACTTATTATAATAAAAAATATATATTGTAAACAGTATGCTTGCTTATCATTTAAATATAAATGTTTGTTTATAAATAAATTATAATAACTTTCGAACTTGCGCAATAAGTTAATATATGTATTGTGACGGAAATCGTCACACAATCTATTCACGACGAATAGAGTATTTAAATTGTCGAATTGTAAGTCGTCGGAGCCTTTCGTATGTGAAGGCCAACCGACGACACTTGTTTATTTTTCTACAAATGTACGATTACGCGCGCAATAATACGTAGGGATGGGAGCGCGAAAGAGTGTGTGAGTTTCCCCACTCCCATCCCTTTTTCGGGAAATTAGGCGATCGCCTAAGCAGTGTGTAATGATCCGTCGATCAAGACGGATTATTCTTTTGACGTGATCGCGTACGACTCGTGAAAGCCGAGAGTGCGCCCCACCCCCCTCCTGCATCGAGCTCTGTGAACGGTTGTTCCGGAGCAGAGCTAAGTGCGGATACCCGGGTGGACACACGCGTGTCCCGTACCGTTTTGGTGTGTGTTTGTGTGAGTGTGTGTATCAAGGACGGGGTCGTGCGCGAGTGATACCGCGGATTGCGACTCGCTCGCCGCGGCAAGGGCCGCCTTCACCACCTCAACCACTGGTCGTCCCCTTGTCAAGGAGGTCGACCAGTCGCCGAGGATCGGCTGGGCCATCCCCGAGGAGCGTCACTGGTTTACTATTATCGTGACCCTCCCCCTCCCTTGTGTGTGTGTGTACCACGGGAGTGTGTTCGAGTACAACGGTACTCGAACAGCGGTTCCTGGGAGCGAAACCTGTCGCAGGCGAGGATCTCGATCCGACAGGTTTCCCGGGACTTCCGCCCGCGTGTTCTGTATTGTCGCGGCACACGGCCTGAGTGGCCATTTTGTTAATTATTTTATATGAAATAAACATTTCATCTATTTTATTTTTAATTAACTGTGTTTTTGTTATTTCTCCCCGCTCCCGCCGACATTCGTTAATTTTTCATATCGGGCCGAGGCAAGGAGGATTGCCCGAATCCTCCATACCGATCGTCCCAGCGAACTCGCGTTCCTGGCGACAGCCGCAGTTCGGAAAATAAATTAATTGTGTGCGCGGTATTGGGTAACGCGGCCCAACGGTTAATTTTAATTATTAATAATAATTAATTTCACCCGGGCACGCGAATACCACGTCACAAATGGCGACCGTGACAGGACGTTCGGTTTCGTCCTCAACGATTTTAAATTAAAGTAATATTTGTCGGCCATATTTTCGCGCGTGAGCAGTGTCGCGGCGAAACGGAGCGGGTAAAGAGAGAGAGAGAGAGAGAGAGTGAGTTAAAGAGTTAGAGTGAGAGAGAGAGAGAGAGCGCGAGAGACGGCGTGTGAGACGCGTCTCTATACCGGAGTATTCCCCCTCTTGCTCGGGTATCCGAGGAGAGGTATACACCGGTATATCGAGAGAGAGTTCGCGCGCGACCGTGTTTAGCCGGAAGCGCCCGATCTCACCGAGATCGGTCTCTCTCGATCGCAAGCTTGACGGGAGAACTTTGCCTAGCTTGTATGGGAGCGGCAAAGTAGGGAGAGAGTAGCTTGCGCCGCGGATCGCGGGCAGCGAGAATTCCCCCCGAACAGCGCACGGGAAAGACTTCACCGTCGGCTCTCTCCGATTGCGCCCGCGAGTGGGAGTGAGAGAGAGAATCCCTAGTCGCGGGGAATCGGAGTTAGGTGCTAGGCGGGCTATACGGTGTGTGTGAGAGAGAGAGATAACGCGATCGCCTAGCCCTTTCGCGTATTAAGTCTTTGCAGTTGGTTTCGCCGAGAGAAACCACTGCGGCGAATTATTTTATTCCAATTTTATAAAATAAATTCGTTCTTGTGTAGAATCTATTTTATTATTGGTGTGAGAGTGTGTTAAATAGATTCTTTCGGGAGAGGTAGTTGCCCCACCCCTCCTCCCTTTTAAAGAAAATTTTAAATAATTTAGTTTTCTTTATATACGGGACGCGGCGAATTAATTATTGTTATTGCGTGTTCGAGATCGAAATTTTTTTATTTGGCTCTCCTCCCCTCCCTGACCCACATATATTGTAATATAGTAATATAATTTAAAATTGTGTTTTATTTATTACTAATTATTTATAATATATGTATCATTTTATTTGTGTGTGAATAAAATATATTTTACAACTATTGTTAATTATTTAGACTTGTTTGCAAGTTAAATAATTAACAGTAAGTAACTTTGTGTGAATCAGCCGTCATTCTCGTGAAAGTTACAATAGTTGTAATATTAATTATTTAAACTCGTGTGTGAGTAAAATAATTAAAATTATTTCTTTATTACAATTATCTGACAGTAATTACTTGATTTAATATTTGGTATTTATCGATGGAACTTCGATCAAGAGCGCAAAATGATGGAGAAAAGGCTACGACGTTTTTTGAATTGTTTCAGAGCGATCGTAAATAAGTTTAAAAGCCCTCCCTCATTAGAACAACAGGTGAAGATGGCCTACTCGCAGATGAGGTCAAACTACCGTAGGTACATACCAGTACGTCAAATCAGGAATTTCTCTGATTTGACAAGCTACGGTAAAGAGTACGAGCAGCATTTAACATGGGACACGAAATTTTCCAGTTCCAACGTTAAGCGCGAGAAGCTCGTACCAGAAGCTTTCCCGAAACAGAGTGGTGGAGCACGAGTTTCGGGTAAAGTGGCGACTGTTACCGAAAAGAGTAAGGATGAGTCTTCTTATTCGGATAAACAGTCGTCGAAGAAAACTATTAAGAAGAAGAGCAAGAAAAGTGCGAAAAACTCGCCAAACTCTTCTTCAAGCGAATACGAAGCAGCCGCTGTGTACGGTACTTCCAACGTCGCTAATAGTTTTCAGAAACGATACGGCAAATCGAACAATGGAGTGAGTGCTCACAATTCGAAATCCGTATCGTACGTGCCTGTTTCTCAACAGGCACCTGGGCAACAAAAACAGAGCTCGGGCAAAAGAGAAAGACGTATTTTGACGAATTCTCAACTGCCCCAGCAAAATGTTTTTGTCCCACAAATGGCACAAAACCTGGTGAGGTATGTGCAACCACGGGCGACGGCAGTAAATCCAACGAACCTGAGCACCAACTTTGTCGGCGTGTGTTTCACATGCCAAAAAGTCGGTCATAGGTCGTCGGATTGCCCGAGCCGAACATGCTACCCATGCGGAAACATTGGGCACTCCGCTGAGCAGTGCTCTACCGAATTGGTAGCAAAGGAGTGCCAGCTGTGTGGAACTAGTGGCGTTACACTCCAAACATGTCCTAACTGCGTCAGGTTCCTCCAAAACGTGGGAAACCTGAACGCAGGGCACCCGAGCTGCCCCGGGCGCCCTCCACTGGAGTAAGTAAACCGCATGGTTTACAAGGGCAAGAGTTTAAGGTTGGAGAACCCTCTAAACTCTTTAAGAAGTCTAGCAAATCATTTGCTGACTTCTCTAAAGTCCTTTACGGAGATCAAATTCCCTCTCAGACCGAAGTTGGTGTCGAAAGTAAGTCTGAGTGTAAGGATCCTAGACGTTCTGGGGATTCGACAGATGGAAAAGTTCTTAGAACACAACCTGTCAATCCCACCCGAGCTATGCAAGGTAAAACAGAACAAGGAACCTTATTAGACCAACAAAAGCGTGAGGCTAAAGATTGGTCTAAGGAACTCCAAAAGCAAATATACTCTGATAGCAGAGATATTATTGGTGAAGAAAGCGTAAAGAGATCGTTATCTCAGCCGCTTAGCACCATCGGAGTGAACGACCTTGGTTGTTGCTCATCGTCACCCCGTTGTGACACACCTAGTAATGAGGACAAGAAGCCCTTGGTGGAGAAGGAAATTGTCCTCAACAACGAGCCCTTGGTGGAGAAGGTAGTTGTCGATGGTGTGCATAACATGAACCGTACAAACTCGTTGCCGAGAAGTACAGTTCAGGGGGGGGGGGCAGATGCCGTACCAAGTACGTCTAAAATGACGCATACGGCATCGACTCCTAACGACGATAGTCAAACCGATCAGATAATTGCTGGAATTCAATCGGATAACCGGCTATTCTTTTTGGTACGACTCGGTGGAAAGGACTTTAAAGCACTTTTCGATCCTGGCGCCATGGTCTCTCTTGTACGATCAGATGTTGTCGAACAGTACAAGTTTAAATGGAGACCTGTCAAGGTTATCGTGAAAGGTGTGGCTGGACCAGCTCTTAAAGTCCTTGGCCTAATTGACATCCTATTCTGTGTAGAAGGCCTTGATGGCAATATCCAACTGAGAATTGTAGAGAATATTAAGCATTCCATCATTCTCGGTATGGATTTTCTACAACATTGGAATATGGAAGTCAAATTAGGCGAAGCTATTTGGCGTATTGGCGAGAGTGATTGGAGACACTTCGTCAGAGATACATCTCATGACATCGATTCGAGGATTTCCGCTGAATGTGCTGGTATAATTGAGATACAGGACGACCAGCGGAAACAAGTCAAAGAGTTAGTTGAAAGCCTACTCTTGCCCTCGGGAGACGTCCACGGCTTTACGGCAGCGCTGAAGAAGTCGAACGACCAGCTCGTTGCGTGGAATGTGATTTAAGGGTGAAAAACACGCGGCATTATTGCCCGCGATGTGAATTCATTGGCCGATTTGACATCCCCAGATACCAAGGATTGAATTGTTGGTGCATCTGGGAATACGGAGATTTATCACTCCATGTCTGCGATTCATGCAAGGAGGAAGTATACGAGCTCCTCAGAAGACAAAGAAGGATAGCTGGACAAGAATATTAACAAAATAAATGATTTCTTACTTACTTTTAGCCTTTCCTTCCTTATGCTTATTTTCTTTTTTCTCCTTTTTCCTCTTTTGGATTTACTAGAATAAGTACACAAAATGAAAAAAAATTAAAAAAATATATTGATATGCATATATGTATTTATAAACAAAATACAATAATATATACATATATACAAATTTATATAGCAATAATTGTAATATCTACTTTTTAAGAAAAAAAAACACAAAAAAAAACAAAAAAACAAACAACCACCAAAATAACAAAACAAGACAACAAACGCGTGGACGTTTACGCCTGGCGTTAAACTTCTCTAAGGGGAGAGGTGTCGCGTCATGATAGATGCAAAGTACACACATGCGCGTACACATACACACACATACGCACACACGTGCGCGCTTTTTATACTCAAAGTAGGATGTCCTCGTCAAGACAGGAACCGCCTTAAAAAAATCTAGCCAATAACTTAATTAGAACACGCATGACAAAGAATAAATTAATTAAGTAAAAGTACAATGTTGTAACCAAATCTGATTGGTCAAGAGGAACCAAAACTCCACCCCAAACCCTTGATATAAATAGGAATGTCGCCCCGGGGATGGGTGCCCTTGCTCTTTAGTCCTTTGTCAAGTAAGGTGAAATCCTGTATCCAAAATTTAACGCGAAATAAAGCAAGAAAATCGAAAGTCATTATTCAGTATCTTTAGACCTTTAAACACCAGTCATTTTCCTATCCCTTTTAAAATCCCAATTAGTCTATACCACATTTCTATTGTAAAGCAGTCTTTGCATTGAGGATCAACGAGAGCGAGAAAGGCAGCCGAGCAGTTGCAGCCACCGGTCAGCCGTAGATCTCCTGCCCGATAAGGTCGGTTGTTTTGCTTTCCTCGCCTTCACTCATTGTTGTACCTCGGGCTTACCCATGCACGTAAATTTCGGAAGGGTCTATGACCTGTGCTATACCGAGGAGAATTGCCACCCATCCTTGACGCTATACGCGTACTAAAACGGGGAACATCTATTTTTAATTTAAATTCAGTCCATTTAATTTTTCTACGTTACGTCTATCCTAGGACGTAACACGACCGTCCGACTCTGGCCACGAGTTTCTCGAGGCCAGGGCTAGGCTCGTAGAGAGCTAGTTGAGGGGTTAGTGCTGTGTCCTCCCTCAGCCATCGTAGAAGCCACTACGGCAGCGGCGCAGCGGACCAGCATCTGCTCGGCCTTCCTGGCCGACATACCGTCAACACCGGACTCGCCAGCGTCACCCGACGCGCTGGCTTACGATAAACGTATTGATATTATAACAATATTTTATGAAATATTGCATACAATATTTATGGAATATTACACGAAATATTATATGAAATATTTCAGTAATATTGTTGTAATATTTTGTGAAATATTCCACTTTCTATTAGTGAAAATATTACACCAAATATTTCACTATTATTTAAAAAATATCCCGATAAGCGCACTTTTGAAAAAAAGAATTCTTTAAGAATTAACGAATGTCCGCGATAAATAATCTATAAGTATTAAATAAGTATCTGTAAATTATTCTTTATGATCCAAAATTTGAATAATATATATAAAATTATTGATTAAATGAAAATTATTCTATGTACACAATATAAGTATTTAAAAAGTAGTCTTTTTGAATTAAAAAAAAAGTTAAAAACTAATATTATTTTAATTAAAGTACGCCTTATAAACGCCGTAAAAATATTGAAAAAGAGTTCTTTTTCAATTCTTTTTTTGTCTTTATAGGTTATATATTATTGAATATATTTAAATAATTAGTTTATTGATTGTTATGTAATAAATTCATTATGTCACTTTATAGTGAAATATTCTAATAAATTATTTATGGACACTTGCACCAATTATTAATATATGACTTTCAATAAATGGTTATAGCATTCTCTCTAAAATTACTTTGCAGTATAGTAAACTTTATGGAATTTTTCTGATTCTTAATTATAGGTTAAGTTGCCTATTATTGTATTTTTATACAACTATAATTAACGTATTTGACAAATCTGAATCGATAGGAATGTGCTTACTTTACTTACAAACCGACTAAATCATTAGTTTATTGGTATTAATAACGGAATAATGCAATACATATTAATAATGTTCCGGAATTATTCAATCGGGGTGTAACAAATAAGGACGATTCGAAGTAAAATATAAAAACGTGTTGATGGCGCAAGCGGTAAGGTTTCCGACTTTGACGCAGAGGGTCCCAGGTTCGAATCCCGACGTCCGGTGCAGATTTTTTTCGTTATTTAAAGTATATTCTATTTAATTTCAGCAAATATATATTTAATAAATTAAAATCTTTAAAATGCTAAATAAAATAGAAAAAAAAATAGAAAAATGTGTCCCGGCAAGCCGCTACAAAATAAATTTTTTATATGGGTTTTTTCACTCTTTGAAGAGTGAATAAATCATACGAAAAGTGATTTTTAACTTGAAGCCGACTGCTGCACTTTTGACTCCATTCGAGTGAAATTTCACACTTCAAAATTTAGAGAGTGATTTATAAAAGAAATCGAAAAGAATTCTTTCTTAACGGTTTAAAACGACGTTATAATCCGCATAAAGAAAACTCAAAAAAGAATTGAAAAATAGTTCTTTGAGAATCAACAAACGTCCATGGACATTTGTTGATTCTAAAAGAACTCTTTTTCAATTCTTTATTTGGGTTGTTTTTATGGGAAATGCCTTTTAGAAATATAAAAGAATACTTTTCAAATATTTAATTTTTTTTTTGTAATAAAAGATTTCTTTTTCACTCGAATTTAAAGAATTCTTTATTAATACTTAAAGCATTACAATATACCGGACATTCGTTATATTTATAAGTCATTGTAAAGAATTCTTTTTAAATTCTTTGAAAAAATAGAATTTAAAAAGAGTTCTTTAAAAAATATTATTTATTTCTTTGTCCTTATCGGACGTACACGGGATCACATCGGTTAATTGACCGATCCGAAAACGGACGTACTTTTACGATCGAAAGAAATGGTCAAAATGTAGTAGTAGATGTCGAGCACTTATAGCCAGCATATTTCATTCGCGCCGAAGTGACAGACAATAAAAAAATAATCAAAATGACACTGACAATGGTAAAAACGATGTTAGCAAACAGAATAAACATATTGATGACGACGATGACAATACCGTCAGAAATTTTAATAACCAAAGCGATACTGTTATTGGCAATAGCGCAAATATTGTAATTACCACAGCGCAAATTCACGCAGAAGCGGATAAAGAGAATAGTGTTGACGATCAATCAGCAGTTAACACGCATAGGAAGGCCAACGACAGTACAGCTTGTGACCATGATGTGAGAGCATCAGATAATATTTTAATGGATGGAGATAATTCCATTAACTTCGATATAAATAATGACTCACGCAAATCAGCGGATATCATGCGAAATAGAAATAAAAGTTTAGTAAAAGATAAAATTTTAGTAGACAACGCGAAGACGAGTCAACCGCGAAATGTTTGATTTGAACAAAAGAAACGCGGAACCGCTTGCAAATTTGCAACCTACTGTGTTAAAAAAGAAAAAATTTACTCCTAGTATCTTAAAAAGAAACAGAAAGACTGAAAATATAGACTGTATAGAGCCACGCGTATCTACTGTAAAAATAAGAAAGAACGTTATAGGGAAAAAACTATTAACAGAGAAACTGTGATAAATGCAAACAAGACTGACTATATTAATTGTATAGAATCTCGCGCATTCACAAAGACTGCAAAAAGCGTTAAATCCAATGACTGAAAAAACTGTGATATATAATTAGTAAGACTGAGTATAACAAGAGTAGTTATAACAATATAATTTCGATAGTAAAGATCTCAGTAACGAAAATGTTTACGAGAATCGGTACCTCACTATTTACATCGCGTAGGGTAAGCCCGTGCTTTGTTCAGTAGATACTTGGTTACGATAAGAGACAAAAAATAGGTTAACATTTTGAGTCATTTAGAATAGAAATAGACAGATCTAGCTGTGACACTGCACTCAAAAGAAGCGATTGTTATTTAATTAACAATGTAAAGAAACTGTGAACTGCACAACTGCAGTAGTAGCATTAATCACGTAAAGATTTTTCACTGCGCACGATTGTTTAGCATGAATGAATAAGACCTTAAATAAAATGTGCGTTTATACTGTAGCAAAATTATTTAATCTGGATTTTCTAGAATTCGCGTTAAACGCACAGTTAAGGATATGCGATAGTTTAACTAGTTGTAAAGCGTTAATGAATGATGAATGTTTAGAACTATGTTTAAAACGGTTATTGTTGTTAAGCGTATTGTGATTAATGTATAAATTTTGTAAAAAGAATAATTGACTCTTAGGGTCTTCTTTCACAAGAATTTCAATCAAATTTCGACCTCGCTGCATTTCATGCAGGTCGACATTTAGGGGGGAGCACTGTGGGTAGGCGGCCCTAACGATTTAGTACCACGATGTAACGCCTGAGGGCGCACCTCCAGTTAAGCGAGTCAACTAGAAATATCGCAACATTCGCGACAGAGAGTCAGTCACGTCTGAACCTTCGACGCATGAGTCCGCATATTGCAGACGATAGCCGTAATAAAGCAATTACTAACGTTAGACTTGTTTTAGATTCTTACCTCGCACTCCATCCTCTCGACCTGGCAACGCGGACGTGTGGGGCCGCGTAAACGGTGTCTTATACACATACACCAAACCCCACATATACAATATATATATATTATATATATACAACACATATGAAAAAGTAACTGCAGCTCCCTCTCGCTGAATTTTTCAGAGTCTGACCCGAGTTTTTTTTACCTCTGTCCGTGCCTTCTCCCGAGCTGGAAAGTATATATAGTGATACATATGTTATATGGAAGACGAAAAAGGGAAATCGCAAAATTGTTGAAAGGAATTCAGCAAGCAATTTCTTTGACTTGCTTTTTCTGCAATATGCGTTTATGAATATTCGCAGAATTTGATGTAAATTGAAGAAAATAACTAAGGAATGAGAGATTAATTGATAAACATCAAAAATTAAATTCATATATAAAAATATACGATATGAAAAAATCCGAGGGTTATAAAGTAGCTGTGTATAAGGGCTTGCGCGCCTGCATACTTGCGTCAGGCGCTAGCGCGCCTTATACTTAACTGAAAACAGATAAAAATAAAGAAAATCTCAATACACGAAATCAATTTAAGAAGCTAGTTATAAAGTAAAAAATTAATGAAACAAATCTAAAAGAAACGAAACAAAAACAAAATTATAACAATATTGTTAATTAAAAACATTAAAGAGGAAAGAATAGTAATTACAAAAAAGAACGTAATGCAATTGAAATATCTGAAAGAAGATCAAATAGAATTTGTATACCTAGTACATATTAAATTATATTCTTCAATAAATTTACTTTTTACAAAAATGTTAATTGTTTTATAAATTTTATATAAATTTTATTGTAATTTTAATATATGTATTTTACATAATAAGCAATAATTTTTATATTTATAAATAAAAATTATGTATCATAGAGCAGAATAACTAACAATTAATATTTTTCCCTATTGAAAATACACGTACAAGTTTTCCACACGGCGAAGTTAAAATCCACAAAAATAATTTTTGTTTTAGAGTGAAAATAAAATGTTATATTAATAAATTTGGTGTACATCATTATCAATGCAACATTGGATCACCTTAAAATTTCTATTTGTACATATTCTTTAGTGTCTGTTCGTCATTCAGCCTCACCTAACTGCTGTCTTAATGAATCCCATGTCCCAACTCGCTGATCGCTCTGTTTTTACTTTCGCTACCTACATAACCTACTTAACAGTGTTTCCTCTCCGCTCCCCCCCCTCACCCTTTTTCTGTCTCTCGCTACCAACAAGCAAACTTTAGAGACTCAGGAGTCGGGCGGGAGTCGGGTCTCGATACTCGAGAGTTGTTTAATAGTAAGATCGCATGAACACTCCTAAGACGTGTAGAATCTCTTGTCCAGGTTAACCAAACTTTTCGCTCAACACTTATTTTTTAGACATATGTACTTGTAACCTGCAACAAAATGGTTAAACTCACCGAGGAAATGGTCGCCGCTCGAACGCGAATGTCAGATTATACATCCGTCAAGAAACTTAATTGCTGGTAAATAATATTATTTACATATAAATCTACCCACATATTCTATTTTCTTTGTTGAATCAATTTTTTTTGTACATTTACAGGGGAACAGAGTTAACCGATGTAAGCATTCTCAGGAAAATGCGAAATGTTCAAGTACTTTCTCTCAGGTAATTCTATAATTATTGACTTATATGATTAATATTGTCTTTTTAAACTTCTAAATTAGTAATCTTGGCTATCAATTTTATTGTTGTGTAACCGTAGATCTTTAATATTTCAATTAATGATTCAAATATTTTTATTTCTAAAATACTTGGTTTTCTTCTAAATTGATTGTATTAGCATTTATGTCATGGTCACATCCCACAGACAAAGAACTTGTTCTTCCTACACTTTTTACAGGTCCACCAATACCTTTTTCAAACATTCATAATAATATACTTAGATTATTAATTATTTAAAAGTATTTTGTTTCAATATAATTATTTTAAATTTAATTATTTGATTTCTTATCTTAAAATGGCTAATCTATTACAAATTAATAATCTATAATGTAGTGATTCTTGATTGTCAAATTCTTGTCAAACAAATCTTATTATTTCTTTACTTTTATTTATTATTTAATAATAATAAAGTTAACTATGGACTAAAATATACTTTTGTGAATAATATTGTTTTTACTCATTACATAAGTTAAATATATTATAATTGTTATTATATTTTAGTGTCAACAATATTAATAGTCTTGCTGATTTTCAAAATTGTATTGATCTCAAAGACTTATTTGTTAGAAAAAATAACATTAAAAACTTGAATGAAGTTTGTTATCTTCAAGGACTTCCAAATTTAAGAAATTTATGGCTTGGAGAAAATCCTTGTGCAGAAGATGAAGGGTAATTAATAAAGAATGATAAAATTGTTAATAATAAAGATAATTATTAAATATTGTGTAATTAATCTTTGTTTAAACTTTTTGTACAGATATCGTTTAGCTGTAATTAAAGCTTTACCAAATTTAGAAAAATTAGATGATAAAATTATTACTCCTGAGGAAGTACAAAATGCAATGATTCGAGGAAAAAATTTAGTTCATCCATTAAATATTATAAAAGCTGAGTCTTCTTCGCCAACATTTTGTCATGGCAGCCCAGAAGTAAGTTAATATATTTAATTTTTTATGCATTATATTCATTAACTGGGTGTATATCATAGTCAATATTTATCCTCTCTACTTCATCGCCAAACGCGATTATTAGTAATAAATTTCTAAATAAAAAAGCATGTGAAAAAATAAGAGGTGAAGTGTCTTTGTTTATTAATAATCTAATTATGTGCTGAATTTGAAACTGAAATATTATTGTGTTTTCGAGAAAAGTGTTGCCAAAAATGTGAACCTAACCTCAACAAAGTGAAAAGATTTGATATTTTTGGTAAGATTTTTTTCGAAAATGCAATAATATTTCAATCTAAAATTCAGCAGTTAGATTATTGATAAATGAAGGTGCCACTTCTATTATTATTTGATGTACTGTTTTATTTTTTTATTAATTTATAATCACAAATTGAGTATGTAACCCCCTTAAAATTGACAAAATAATATTTTAAAAAGTATTAATAATAGGTTATCATAAATTATTTTTGTTTGATGTACTGCTTATTCTTGTTCATTTGAACATTAATAGATACTTTGTATATTAGATTGTAATGACTAAATTCTCAGAAGATCAAGATATGGATCAAAGGCAAAATTACAGTTCTTCGGATGAACAAGTAAGTTACTTTCTTTAATTATAATTTGAATGTTTTTAACTGAAAATCAGCTTTTGTTTAGATGTAATGTAATCCATAATATTGTAATATGTAAATTTAATATATTAACAAATTAATTTTTTTAGAGGAGTTATGATGAAACACCAACTTTAGATGAGTACCAAGAGACTGATAAACGTAATGCTAATTATAATACTTCACCTGTTCATCAATATCCATTAAGTAATCGATTTATTTATGAGGTATATATACATTTATCTATAAGTAAATCATTATGCTGACTTAACACTCATAGTGTTTAATAATTTATACATTAAATATAAAGCAATTAAGAATTATATGTTTGCAATCTACCATAAAATCTGTTTGCCTCCTGTGATCTGCCTATTAATTTTAGTACAATGTATATTTTTCTTTATTAAATTGTTTTGTAATTTACAATAATGTTTCCTTATCAGTTACTTTTAAATTATATGTTTTATGCTTTGTCAAACATTTTTTTGTAAACTTGTTTTATCACATGGGTATATATTTATAAAATTTTTTATTGATTTCAATAGTTTTCATATTTTGTCTTGCACTAACAGCAAAATGGCCGTACTAAAAATATGGATAATAATTCACATAACAGCAGCTGTGTAGAAATCTCTCCTACATCTAAAAGTTTTGAAATTCAGCAGGTGAATCACATCTAAATTGTATACTAATTAAATAACATTAACTTGGATATGAAAATTTATTTTTAATTTTGTAAAATTTCATTTATATGTATATTAGATCAAAAAACTTTTTTCATTAAACTTACATATCTTTTTAGGATTCCAATGATCAAACTGTTTTAAGATATAATGGTGATTACGAAGATTCATATCAAAGAGTTTACACTTCATTGTCACCTCGGATGCAATGTCAAACTGCTGACGGCGTTGATGATAAACAAATTGAATTTAATGAATCTCCAAGGCCACCATCAGCACAATCAAAATGTGGAGTAACATCTCAAAGTGTGGACAGAGTAAATCTGTTTATGATACATATATGATTTTAAATGTCAAAATACTATAATTTTAATAATGAACTAAAGTACATTAATTAAAACAATTATGTTTTTTTATCTTCTAAGACTATTGTTTTAAAAATTACAGTTTTAAAATTCAAATACTCAGAAAAACAGTACTTTTTGTATCATATTTGAATTTTCGTTATTTTGAATTATGCATGGAGTATTGGATAGTTGTTGGCAAAAGGTTTTTAAGAATTAAAACAACAGTTAAACATATAATTTATGTTCTTAATATTTTTTTTTATTTTACAGGATATCAATCAGTCATTCAGTTGGTCAAAGCACACTGAAAAGAACAAACGAAGAACACAGTTTCAATATCAAAGAAGACCAGTAACAAGGGTAAGTTCATTAGTTATGAAAAATAATAGTTGAATTTATGTCTGTATATTTTGTATTTGTGTATTTGTATCTGTATATTTGTATATTTGTATCTGTGTTTAAATAATTTGTATTAATAATTGTATGTGATAAATTTCATATATATTTACATTCTCACATATTGTACGAATGGAAAAGCTGATTAATTATTATATACCTAAATATTTTCCACATACATTAACCCTTATACTGTTATTTTTTATGTATAATTATTTTAAAAATAATAACATCAAATTAAAAGTTTTAATAACTTTATTGCAATTATAATTAATTATTGCTTTTACTTATACTATAAAAAGTTAAAATAATTAGAGTTTACCAATATTTAATATATTTTATTGTTATATTATATTATATTATATTTTAATGCAATGCTTTCAGAACTCAAACATTTTATCAGCTGTACTTTGTTTGGTAAAAGAATTAGACTACCCAAGTCTGGAAGTGGTAGAAATGGCAGTGAGGAGTCGCATTGATGAACTGGAGGAATGATGTTTCTGACACCATTCCCAGCTGATCCAGGGAATGGTGCACCAAAGAAACTTCCCCTGTGGTAATCGTAGCGCGACAGTTCCAAGTCCGGAATATTCAGACTCTCTCGATTCAACTTTGACTTATGACACCAGTAGTCACAATCTTAAAATGAAGGAATCATCTTCCAAAGAAGTGAGTCGTGATAGCAGTACCTGCCGTGTACACACTGACATCTCCACTACTACACTTACCTGTCCTAATGAGTTTGCCAATCGCCTCAAAGTCTCGCATACCTGTGCTCAAGCTAAGAAAGACGATTCTCGAATTCACTGCGACGAGGAACGCCGTGTTGCCAGTAGCGGTAGTATTCTTGCCAATCGACTAGCGCAGTTCTCTCACAATTTCCTTTTACACTCCAACCAGGACCTTGGATGTAAGGCCTCAAATTTTGAATTAACTCAGGACTGTGTGAAAAGAGTCAAAAGCCCTGATGTTAGGAATCCTCAATCTCACTCGCGCTATATTCAGTCATCCAAAGGTACCTGGACTTACAACTTTTGAATGACTATAATTTTTCGAATATCAAACGAATCAATCTAATGGTTTTATTACCAACGAATAAGCGTTTATTAATATTATGTTACTCCATTATTTAAGAAAGTTTTAAATCACAGCTAAAGTAACTAAATTTTTAGTTTTAATATTGATAACATTGCTTTATTGCGTAATTTTTCTTTTTCACTTTCATAAGTAAAATTCAGTAAAATATGAGAAAATAATTCAATTAATTACTAATTAGACTACAAGAACTTTATTTTTTATTAAAAGTAGTGCAATTATAATGTGTTACAAATTTAACTTAATAAATAAAAAATGTAAAACTACTGAAAATTACTAATGTCAATAAATGTGTTATGTATGGTTTGGATTTTCCAATCTAATTCCCTACAATAAACAAACTCATGCAAAAATAAAAATAACACAGCTTGTGATTGTTTTACTAATTTTATGCATATTGATTGACATTATTTTTTACAAACATTTAATTGTTTTCAAAGTATTCAATTCATGATAAATTATACTTACAATTATATCAGATGAATATAGAATGAGTTTATATACAATGATAAAATTTATGTATGAAAATTTTTACCAATATTAAATAATATCTGCTCTAGTGAAAATTTTTGTATGACATACTGTTTTAAACACTTTTAAAAAGTGTGTAACAGTTTTAAACTGTTATGTACAGTTTATAACAATTTTTAAGTGTGGAAATTTAAATGTGTACTACAATTATATACAAATACTTGCGTCAGGCGCTATCGCGCCTTTTGATTTTATACATTTATATACAAATTGATATAGCTTTTGACATATTGAAAATGTGATTTAGTGAATAAATTACTAATTAATAATTTATATTAATGCGAATTTTCAGAATCAATGAAAAGATTTATAATTGTTCGTAAATGTTTAAAACTGTTTACAATATTGCATAACTGTTAAGCATTATTGTACACAGTTGTAATTAATTATACAATCTTTTATAATTATTACTTTATGTAATGCACAGAAATTTTACATTTATCTGTTTTTCTGTAAATGTAATAAACCTTATATAATTATTCATAATTGTATATAACTGTGTATATTAGCATACTAATATTAGTAATGGTGTATATAATTATTATTCACATTCAAAATTTCACAAAAAATCGCAATTATAAACAGTTTTACACGGTTAAAAGCTGTTACGCATAATTATATGCAAATTCGATTTCTATTAGGGTATATGATGAATGTTTTAAAATTTAAGTTGAAGCACATATATACTGAATATTTTATTATTTTTTTAACATCTTGCCAAAATCATGTTTCTACATATTTATTGTTGAGATTGTTTTATTTTTTAAATTTATTAGTTATAATGTTGTTTTATGAACTAATAATACTTTTCACCCAAACCATCTGAAAAGTTCACTGTATTGACTTCTAACGGTGGAGTATAATTGCATTTTATTCCCGAAAATAAAAATATTTTTTACTCCCAAGATTCACGTTGCCGTTAATATAAAAATAGTAGACAACACAGTTTTAGCTAAGACTTGAAATTTTTTGATCATATGGAGCCAAAAAATATAATTAAAACAGAAACATTTAAATTGATATACAAAAGAAGAAAACATTAGATCGTCGTTGATGTCAATTAAAGTCACCTTTTCTAGGATGATGAAGGTGAAAAATTTTATCTACATGCACTTTGGGAGGAAAAGGTCATTTTAAAATAATCTTAAATTAACCTTCATGCACGGGAATAAACGCCTATTTTGCTCCCATAGTGCATAAATAACTATTAATTAATTTCATAATCAATGTTTTATTTTATTTTTCACATACATAAGTTAATCAAATGTTTTTCTAAATTCATGCCAATTTGACATTCTAAGTAAAGAAACTTGTAAAAATAAGACAGTTACTGTTTTAATGAATTTTATGTAGAGATAATTACGAGAATAAGATAGATGGCTGGTCCCATTTAATCAAGTAGCGCGCCAACGTTAGGAGGCAAATAAGATATTTAATAAAAAAATGATACCTGTACATCATCTATATATATGTACACCACCCATCTATCACTTTTGTCATACCTAAACCAAAATCGGCTAAACTTAAAAGTTTAATAACTTTGTCCAAAATTACTGTAGAAAAAAAACTGGTTAACGTATTAAAGGGTATTTCAAAACACTTTCATTTAACAGCAACAAAAGATAGAAAGATTAAAAATTAAATTTTTATAAATAAAAGATAAACAACGAAAATTTCTATTGTTTTTACTCTTATTTAACTTTACTCCAAAAAAGAACAAATAATCTTACGATCGAAAATCCACCACAAATTTAAAGGTTATACCGTTATCTTTAAAATGGCACCTTACAGCTTTTTGAATACGATATTTTTTACCGGAGTAATAAACATTTTGTAAAAAAGTGTTATTTAAATATTTCATTATCTTCATAATAACACGTTTAAAAAATGCTAAATATAAAAGAGGTTTATTTTCGGAGAAAATATAATAAAATAAAACAATGGTAAAAATAAATTTTTTAACTTTTTTTATACTTTTTGATGTATTTAGCGGTTTCCTATAATAAATTATAAAAATGATAACAAGTAACGTAAATAAAGTAATTTTTTTTCGTAAGTTGAACATTTTTTTAAAATTGTTTTTGTTTTAATGTATTTTTATATTTTTCATCTAAAAATAAACCTTTTTTCTATACCGTGTACTCATCAACATAAAAAGAAATTAAAAAAATTTTCAAAAAATGCTTAGAACTGCGATAAAAAAAAAACGTTGTACAAAGAACTGCGAAATATCATTGTAAAGCGGCGCAATCTTGCGTTGGTTTTTTGATCGTAAGTTTATTTTTTCTCATTTAGCGTAAGGTTGAATGATAAAAAAAAATAAAAATTTTCGTTGTTTGTTTTTTATGTGTAAATACACTCCAATTTTTAATATCCTTACGTACGTTATTAGTTTCTTATCCTATTCTAATTTTGGACGAAGTAATTAAACTTTTAAATTTAAATAATTTTGGTTTACGTATGACAAAAATGATTACGGGGGGGTATAATACTTAATTAAAAATTCAAATTTCGCGCCACAAAATAGCAGACGAAAAAACAACTAATTTATTTACTAACATTTACTTATAATAATTAATAAGAACAAACTTACGCAAAACCAGAACTTAGTTGCCCTCCTGGCTTTGCGTAAATTTGTTTTAATTAATTGTTATAAATAAATTAGTCGTTTTTTTATCTGCTATTTTGTGGCGCGAAATTTGAAATTTTAATTGAGTATATGACATCCCCTTAATGGGTATGTGTATATACATATATTTATTCAATCACTGAATATTCTACAATAAACATTACGGCCTCATGGCAGTGTAAATATATGTTGTTTTTGTTTGTAAATCAGGTAAATATATATTTTCCTTCCATTAGTTTTCGTAAAAACCTCAAATAAAAATTTTTAATTTGCCCAAATATATATTTTATAGATTTTTGCAATTTCGCTAATTTTGTTACTCCAAATTATTGTTATTTAACTGGTTAACTATATACCAAGTTTTATCTAAATCCATTGAGAAACATGAAAATTATTCGATTTGATGATATATGAGCATTTGTAGCCATTTTGAGTCGGCCGTTTTGGATACGCCATGATGGATTTTGCAGTTCTATTGCTAAAATCGGATTTACAGTCCCAAAAAACTAAAGTGTATCAAGTTTATTTATATACAGACAGAATGTATCCAATTGTTTTTGAGCATATATATATATGATACAGTACCATTTAACCAGTTTTAAGAAAACTAATTGTACAAAGATAACTGCAATATCATGAGACATTAATATTATGGTTTAATAGGTATTATGTACAAAAAAGACATATTTTGGCAAATTGTATCAAATATATTATATGGATTAAGTGATTTTTCACTTACTGAATAAACTTACTAAAAGTACAGTTGGAAGCAGTACTTAAGAAAAAATATTATTATTTCTATTAATTTACTGTGTCGTATGTCATTCATAAACTTTTTAAATATATAAATTAATGCTATATGAAACGTTTTATTATTTCTATTACCTTATTAATAATCAGTGGATAAGAGTTGCATGCCTTTACAAATTATAATTTTTATTTTTATGTAAAATTTTAGTAGCAAAATCATATGTATCCATAAAATTTATACCCATTATACTAATTTGAATAGGTTTTTACTCTCTTCATATATGACACTTACAGGTCAGTCATATAATATGACTCTTCTAAATGCTTTATTTTCACAAAGCAAAGACAATGGTAAATTCAATACTATTACTTTTAGCTTAATAATTCATTTATTTTAATAATTAAAATGAAATGTTAGTTAAAAACTTTTGTTAATTTTTTACCAGTTTTGATTTAACACACTAACATAAACAATAATAATTGTACTGCAATTTTTTATAATCATGTGCATAGTGAATACAAGCTATTTTATTATATTTTATTATTGTATTTAAAAAATTGAATGGAAATCAAGAATTTATAAATTATTAAAATAGTTTAATTAAAAAAACCACAAATCATAATGTTGCTCTTTACATTCTACCAAGCCATATAAAAATTCTTACTTCATCAGAGCTACAGCAGAAACATGTGTAAATATTAGTGTTATACATTTTTTGCTAATACAGTATGAATTAGATAAAAAAAATTTTCAATATAAAGTTCATTATTTACTATTTATATTTAATTTTAATGTTTATAATGGAATTGTGTAAATATTTAACTCAAGAATTTATTTTCTTAATTTATTATATATAAATCACATTAATTATAAATTTATAAGTAATGGATAGTTAAATTCGTAGACTACATAAATTATAATTATAAATAAATATAAATTATACAATTATTATGAAAATGTATATTTTAATATATAATATAGATTATAAAAAATTCATAATTTCATTACTAGATTTAAAAATTCAATATTATTCAAATTCATTATCATTATCTAAATACAAAAAAGTAGAATAGCAAAAATTAATTATCAAACATTGTAAATAAATTTATTACTTTTCTTTAAAATATTTAATACTGTTATTTAGAGCAAAATAGAAATTAAATAATTTTCTAAATGAAACTACTGTGTAATTTATCTACTACTGTCATATCCAGGAAACATAAATAGTAAAATTGTTTGAAGAGTTTCATTAATGTTCATTTCATAACTCCTGTCTAATGATCTTCGGCACATTGGGCAAGCATAAGTATTTGCTTGAAAACTACGTTGTAGACATGTGAAACATATATTATGAGAGCATGGAGTGGTAACAGGCTTTAAAACTAAATCATGACAAACAATGCAAGCAAATTCTATAGAAATTTTTTCAAAAAATGCTTGTTTCCCTTCAGACACAAAATTTTTACATTCATTCCACATTTTTTCGTTAACCACATCTGATTTTATTAGATCTTTAATTTCTTTACTTAAATTAAAAATAATTTTTTGCTTTTTATTTGTAGATGTAATATTACACACAAAGTCTTCATGATCTGATTTGCGCTTTTTTACTCCAGTTTTTTTCTCTTGAGCCTCCTGATAACCTTCAGGGTAAATCATTTCCAATCCAAGCTCAGTTACTCTCTTTTTACCTTTCAGTGTCCAAGGTGCTGGGGTTGGATCATCTCTTTTTAATAAATAGCGCCATACTTTGAAGCCACTTTGGCCTGCTTCTGGCCAATATTTTACTACTTTATAAATTCCATCATATCTATTTCCATCATGTGGCGCATACTTACTATGTTTGGAAAGTTTAAAGTTTCTTACTACACGAATAGGCAGACCTGCTTTCCAATTAGTTGCTTCTGCTCCAATTTCATCATTTACTGTAGCATTACAATTTAAAGCCAAAGCTCTATTCATTAGAGTTAATTGTTGATCACAACTTTGTTTTGCAGTTCGTTTATTTCCAGATAAATCTCTTCCTCCAGAACCTGTGTACAAAAATTCTTCACCATTGTCAACATCATCTTCGTAACCTCCAGACAAAACTATAGAGTAAGCACAGTCATCTGCACGCCCATGAATCCCAGCTACATGAGGTCTATGAACACCAGCTTCTGATACTTGAAACCTAAATTTCCATAATGTACCAACTTCTATACCTGGAATAGGACCTTTATGATTCAGTGGAACAAGAGTACAAATTTTTGTCCTTCCAACGCATGCCATACCTTTACCCCAGTCTCTATTAGTACCTACAACTTTACTGTGCTTCTTTTTTGTAACAACTTTCTCACCAACTTTAACAATTTCATTTGAATTTACTTTACAATGTGGACAGTACCAATCATCATCTGTAGGTAATTCAGTCAAAGGAGGGACTAAACAATGCAAATGGTAAGCATCGTCACATTCATCACATAATAACGTAAGATGAGGATTATCTTTTTTACCACATACTGAACAGCTACATTCTTTACATTTTCGTTTTGAATCGTCATTGCAATAGCTACATTTAGGAGGTAGTTTCCTCCTTGTTTTTGGAATACGAGAAATTGTCAAGTCATTATCTCTGTCATTGTGTGGGATCGGTTTTTCTATCCTGAGTATCTCAAGTTTTGTATTAACAATACAGTTTTCAATGGATCTACTGCCATCTCCAAAGTGTATAGTACCAGTTAGTTCTTTCAAACTTTTGGTATTTTTAATTTTTGATATTGTAAAATCATACCAATTTCCTATATCACCTGGTTTTTCTAAATTATAATTCAACATAACTTTTTGTTCAATGTCTAAATCGTTGAAGTTTAAAACTTTCCATGCTCTAGGTCTAATAGATTTTTCTTCAACATCAAATGGTTCATCGCTATTTGCATCATTTAAATCCCATTTAACTTTATAAAATAATTTTCCAGATTTGATAAATATTTTTAAAATTAGTGCTTCAAACCAAGCTCCAAAGCTATTGTCTGTACAATCAATAGAATCTCCAATTTTGTAATATTTACTGCAAGCATTAATCTCTTCTTCTAAATCTAAATTTTGCTTATTTAATTCATTACCTGCAGAATTTTTTTTCTTTTCAGATACAGTTTCTGTTTCTGATTTTATCATTACCTGCAAAAATTTAACAATTGAGAAGATGTAATAAGTTAGAAAGGGGATGCTAAATTGCAATACTTATATTTGCAGGTTTAAAATTGTACAAAGAGAATTTTCAATTTTATGAAATTGTAAGAGTTGTCCCTACCAGTATTTATTAAAATCTAGGAGAGGGACAATTTGTACAATTTCGATAAAATATTAATAATTTAATTTGTAAAGTTTGAATATGTAAATGTTGGTAAACTAAATATAAGTTTTTAGAGGTTAAGATTAATTTAAACGAGAATAACTTACCTGGATCACATTATTTATGTTAATGCTATAATCGTACAAAGTGCAATCATCTTCAAGATGTTTCCCACGGAAAAATAGTTTTTGCTTATTTTTCGCAATCCCAAATTCACACTCGATGTCATTTTTAAGCATATCAATTTTCGTCAATTTCGAGACATTGAGTACAGTTTTCTTTTTACCATCTATAGTAAGTACTTGCACATACATGTTTATTTAAATCAATTAGAATACTCTTATTTAGAATATCACTTAAAACTTGTAATCGTAGATAAAATTAATATGTGAATTTAGAGTTAGATCATGTATATATCTAAAAAATTTTGGAGCATTGAACAAAGCATGACAATTGGCGGGAAAATGGTTTTTGATGACAGAAAATATAGAAATATGGAGGTTCCTCCTTCGAGACAACGCGCCGCGCCACCAAACTAGTCGTCGTCGAAAGTAGCGAGGAGCGCTCAGCGCTGAGCGCTGTGCTGCGCGCTGCGCGCACACCGTTCCAAAAGAAGGACCGTTCCACGGACCGACCCTACCCTAGCCCGACGACCCTTCGAAATATAATAAAAAAAATGTTAATCGACGTATTTTAAATTGTACTTTTTAAAAAAAAAAATTATCAAATGTACCTCCGTAGTTTTTTAGAAAATAAATCCTAAAGTACCAGAACATTAATCTGCCAATAGCTCCTTTTAAAGTGGTTTTAACGTTCTATTCTATTCTATTTGTGTTATGTGGCACCACATGTCTGTACGGCCATCGACAAGCGGCTGTGGTTTTAACTTTAAAGGAAATGTGCAGAATAATTATATCTTTTTTATACTTAATTGTACCATCGTTACTTTTGCAAAATAATATACTAACATAAATAAAAAATTAAAAAAAATTATACTGACAAAATGCAACTATATTTCTAGCCACTGCGCATGCGCGGTCACCGAAAATACGAGACGCATGCGTAGGAGCTTTCTTATGGCGCGTTATTTAAAAGTCATGAAAAGTTCAACAAATGCTCAAAAGATGTTATAAAAAATAGTCAACGATGTATTTTCATTTATATTTCATAGTCTTTACAGAAAATTTAATTGTACCACCTAAGATTACGAGAAAAAAAAGTTATTGCCAGGTTACAGACGGTAACATTGGAAGCAGCGTGTACAACAGTCGTTTAACAATTAAAAGACAAATTAAATATTCTTTTTTGTTTGTTCTCAATAGTATCATCATTAGATGGTAAGAGAGTTTATCGTTCATCACAAGAAGTTTTGTTACAATAAAAAGACTCTATCAATCTTCACGAACCAATTGTATTTACAGAAAAATTGCCGACGTTTCGGGCGTATTATCACCGTTCCGTCTCAAGGCCACAAGTGTAAAAAATAGGGAAAATTTCTTTAATATTAAAATACAAATACTGTAAGCTTAATAACTACGTCCCACATAACATTCTTACCAATAAAAAGGCGCAAGACAAAATTCACAACTTCATGTTAATGTAACAAACACGACATTGTTTCTCGATGCACATCACTAATTAACAATTAAAATAATGTAAAGTATTAAATAACTAAATATAAAACAGTAAACACAACGAATGAAAAATAAATTAATAATTTAAAGAAATCTAAAATAGCAAACGCAAAACACACCTTACACCCAGTCGAAATAAACCTAATATAATTTGTGGAGAACGTCATAATATATATACAACAAATTATACCTCACAAGAAACAAGATAATGCTGCGAGGCTAAACGAGTCGAGAGTTCTCTCATGTATCAGCAAACCATGCGCCGCGAAGAAACGGCAAGCCCAATCCGCTATGTCAAGACCTGCTGGGATTCCCCCGGCAGCTCAAAGACACAGACCGGAGCGCGCCACCTCCACGCACCACACAGTCCCCTGATACAGAGAGACCGACTACATCAAGTAGACGACCGAGTATAAGAGGTTCCTACAGGCATCGATGCATTTTTCTACCTACGCACATAACATTCTTAATACTATTCAGCGCTACTTTGTATAAATTTTCAAATAATTGATATCTTCAATACGGTTCAAGGTATAATGATTCAAGGTAAATAATGGGAGCTCCTATGGGTTTTTGCACCAGTCCTTGGTTTGCCGATATGGTTTTAGAAATCTTGGAAACCTCATGTCTTTGTAAATTTAAAAAGGACATAATATTATATAAAAGATATGTAGATGATACTGTATTAATAATTAAGGCCAGGTTCTCATTCTCGGGGTCGAAAAAATCCATTTTTTTTTGCTTAAAAGTCATCCTTATGGTGTGCAGAATATGTGACCAAAACGATTTTTCGAGATCGAATGTATTTTTCGAGTTACAGCTCGTTTCGTGGCCGTGGTCTGTTGGCCGAAAAGCAGGTAATAAACGCGCGCTCGAACCGTCTTGGTAGGGAGACCTTTATTCATACATGGCTTTCAAATATACAATAGGCAGCAAGTTTGTGACAGTAGAGCGATCGTTCTTTTTGCAACAACGTCGTCTCTTATGCGTTGATATCGTGTCAAAAATAAAAGTGCCGGAAAAATGCCGAATACGCGTAAATCAGTGGGAAATAAACGTCCTAATCACCCGCGGAAAAAGAGATTCAGTTACGATGCTGAAAAAATGGAAAGCGAAAGAGATTTCGTAAGCACTTCTGCCAAGAAATTGAAAGATAAACGATACGATGATATCGAAATCGACGTTACGCGTAATAATGTTATTCTCGATTTTATAAGTGTTTTTTCATTTTTATCATAGTGTCTGAAATGTAAAGAATGTGACGGTGATATAGTATTTACTCGCTCCTGTGAACGTGGACTTGGTTTCAAACTAATCATAAAGTGTAAGTGCAAAAGTGAACGTAGCGTATCTTCGAGTCCGGTTGTGAATACCGCATACGAAATAAATCGCAGATTGATGTTTGTGATGCGCATGTTGGGACTCGGACTACAATCGATAAACATTTTCTGCTCACTAATGGAACTATGTGCCGGCTTTTCAAACAACGCTTATTATCCATTTCTTGATAATCTGTTGAACGCTGCGAAGAATACGTTTGAAATTGTTCAGCACAAAGCTGTTGCTGAAGAAAAGATGAAAAATGTGGAAGCAGGAAACGAAGAAACGCATTTGAGCGTATCTGGCGATGGATCATGGAAAAAGCGAGGATTTTCATCGTTATTTGGTGTCGCGACGTTGATCGGGAAGTACACGCACAAAGTTTTAGATTTTTCCGTGAAATCATCTTTTTGTCAAAGTTGCACTAATTGGGCATCTAAAAAAACACTGTGGAATATGATGATTGGTATGAATCTCACCAAAGTACCTGCAGCATAAATGATAAAGGAAGTGCTGGTGGAATGGAAGTGGAATCGATGAAGCAAATGTTTTGTCGTTCTCACTTGTTGGGCGTAAAATATGCCAAGTACATCGGCGACGGAAATACAAAAACTTTTAAAGCTCTCCTTGAATGCAATCCGTACGATGACCTCGAGCTTGAAAAGAAAGAATGCGTAGGTCATGTCCAAAAGCGAATGGGTAAACGACTACGTGATGTCAAGAAAAAACATAAAGGAATCGGAGGCAAAGGTGCAGGGAAGCTGACCGATAAAATTATCAAAGATCTGACTTTATATTTTGGCCTTGCGATAAGAAGACACCCTGACTCGGCCGAAGAAATGAAAAAGGCTGTGTGGGCAACATTTTACCACGAATGTTCCACCGATGAACATCCAAGGCACGAGTACTGTCCGTCAGAAGAAAGTAGCTGGTGTAAATGGCGCATCGCAGAAGTAGAGGGTAAACTCGCCAGTTTTCACCACCCACCTGCCCTTACCGAGGAAGTTCAGAAAGTAATTAAACCTGTATATGAGGCTCTTACCAACGACGATTTATTACAAAGATGCACCGGTGGAAATACACAAAATGACAACGAGTGTTTTAATTCTTGCGTGTGGAAACTGGCACCTAAACACCTTCATTGCGGTGCGAAAACCGTTGAAATAGCATCAAATATAGCTGCAGGCATGTTCAACGAAGGCTATTCATCTGTATTAAAAATTATGAACATGCTAGGAATTGGAGTCGGGCTAAACAGCAAAAATTTCGCCGAGAAAATGGACGAAAAGCGCATCACGGCAGCAGAGAAAACTTTGGCAGAGATTGCTAAAAGGGCCAGGGTGGAGAAATTGTCAGCCCAAATACAACAACAACAAATATTTGAAGAAGAAGAAGGCATCTTGTATGGTGATGGAATCGCTGACTGAGGGTAAGTTGTCAAAAAACAAAAATTAAATACGATTTTTCAGTACGTAAAACTTCAAACGCGTTTTTCTCGAAACGGTGTTTTTCGGCGCGCGGGCGGCTCTACAGTTTCGACGAGTGAACCGATTTTAATGTATGACGGCTCAAAAGAAAGCTAATTAAATTTAGGGGGCCTTCACGACGAGTTTTTTTGAAAAAATTAATTTCGAATATTTTTTAATGGACATTGAAGACTAAAAAAATGGGGTAAAAATGGAGTTTTTTTTTCAAACAGCCTCCATTTTTTTTAAAGGCCTTTTTTAAAAATCGGAAACCGATAAGACCCCCCAAATTTCATCTATTTTAAGAATTTTTTTGGTTTTTTGGTTTCAGATCAAACCATGAGGCTGGGGACGCGCCCGCGTACACTCGTGCATTTTCCGTGCTGATGCACGGCAACCGCCCTGGAGCAGCCATTTTGAAATTTTTTGTTTTGAAAAAATATAAAAATGTTCTTCTTTAATATACAAATAAAACCTATAAAAAGTTTTCCAGGCATTACTTTATTTTATACAAAAAAAAAATTCCTGAAATTCAGGCATTTTTGGGGCCTGGGAATGAGAACCTGGCCTTAAAGAAGATATAATTGATGAGGTTCTAGATAGTTTTAACAATTTTTGCAATCCCCTTGAATTAACTATTGAACTAGAAACAGACAAAAAATTGCCTTTTTTTGGACTTATATATATGGGAGCGTCCAAAAAAGAATGGCCACCCGACGCACGCGGAGCCTTTCTCGCGCAAAAGGCGCTCTGTTCAACTCGCTCACGCATTAACCCCTGACCAGAGTGACCAGTTGGCGATTTTTTTTCCTTTTCTCTCTTACGTATATTGATGTTTATTAAGCAAGAGCAACATGGAGAAAAAATCGCCATCTGGCAACCCTGCCCCTGACCTCAAAAAAGAATATACCAAAGACACAAATCGAAATATTTTTTCCTCAGCTTTCGATTGGTGTCGTTATTTTTGCTTAAAAAGGCGTTTTAAGTGTCGGAAAAGTGAACTGAAAGTTCAAATCGATTTTATTCACTGTGGGACACGTCTCCCAAGGAGAAATAAAAGGCACGAAAGCGATTAAATGCCAAAGACCGCGCGAAACTGCGCGGAGCGCCCGAACCACGCATTTTCCTATTCTGCTCGGCCACCAATCGAAAGCTGAGGAAAAAATATGTCGATTTGTGTCTTTGATATATTTTTTTAGGGTCAGGGGTTAATGCGTGAGTGAGTTGAACAGAGCGCCTTTTGCGCGAAAAAGGCTCCGCGCGCGTCGGGTGGCGACTCTTTCTTGGACGCTCCCATATATAGATATAATGATGCAACTATGAAAACAAATTGGTATAGGAAAAATGCGGCTTCAGACCGTTACCTTAACTATCTTTCACACCACCCACGATCTCAAAAAATAGCTATGGTTTATAATTTGGTTGGTAAGGCAATTTCTCTGTCTGATTCTATTTTTCATAATGAAAATATTAAACTAATTTTTTATTGAATAACAATTACCCACATAATTTCATCCAAAAATACATTAGAAAAATAATTTCATACATAAACAATAATGATAATATTAATATTAATTTAATTGACAGGAATAAATATAGGATACCAAGACTTGTTCTTCCACTCATAAGGGAATTAACCCCAAAATTGAATGTATTTATTAAGAAACACGAATTTTTGTTGATCATTCGCACAATCAATAAGTTCAATAAAATCATTAAATTGAGTAAAGATAAAAACGAAAAAAATGAAATTTGTAATATCGTTTATAAGATACCTTGTAAAGACTGTCCGGTAGGGTTGCCAGATGGCGATTTTTTCTCTTTGTAGCTCTTGCTTAATGAACATCATTGTACGTAAGAGAAAAAAGGAAAAAAAAATCGCCAATTGGTCACTCTGCTGTCCGGTGCAATACATAGGCACGAGTAAGCGAAAATTAATAAATCGCATCCGAGAACATATATATGACGTTAAGAACAAAAATGATAAATTCGCTCAAGCGGTCCACACGATTAATACAGGACATAGCATTGATTTTATAAAAAAATCGCCAACTGGTCACTCTGGTCAGGGGTAATGCGTGAGCGAGTTGAACAGAGCGCCTTTTGCGCGAGAAAGGCTCCGCGTGCGTCGGGTGGCCATTCTTTCTTGGACGCTCCCATATATAGATATAATGATGCAACTATGAAAACAAATTGGTATAGGAAAAATGCGGCTTCAGACCGTTACCTTAACTATCTTTCACACCACCCACGATCTCAAAAAATAGCTATGGTTTATAATTTGGTTGATAAGGCAATTTCTCTGTCTGATTCTATTTTTCATAATGAAAATATTAAACTAATTTTTTATTGAATAACAATTACCCACATAATTTCATCCAAAAATACATTAGAAAAATAATTTCACACCTAAACAATAATGATAATATTAATATTAATTTAATTGACAGGAATAAATATAGGATACCAAGACTTGTTCTTCCATTCATAAAATAATTAACCCCAAAATTGCATGTATTTATTAAGAAACACGAATTTTTGTTGATCATTCGCACAATCAATAAGTTCAATAAAATCATTAAATTGGGTAAAGATAAAAACGAAAAAAATGAAATTTGTAATATCGTTTATAAGATACCTTGTAAAGACTGTCTGGCAGGGTTGCCAGATGGCGATTTTTTCTCTTTGTTGCTCTTGCTTAATGAACATCAATGTACATAAGAGAAAAAAGGAAAAAAAATCGCCAATTGGTCACTCTGCTGTCCGGTGCAATACTTAGGAACGAGTAAGCGAAAATTAATAAATCGCATCCGAGAACATATATATGACGTTAAGAACAAAAATGATAAATTCGCTCAAGCGGTCCACACGATTAATACAGGACATAGCATTGATTTTATAAAACGTGTATTATGAACATCGAAAATAATTGTAAAAAACGTATGTTCTGGGAAATGTTGAATATATATGTACATGACAATACCTTGAACCGTATTAAAAAAATTTATACAATGTAGCGCTGAATAGTGTTAAGAAAGTTGTGTGCGTAGGTAGAAAAATGCATCGATGCCTGTAGGAACCTCCTACACTCGGTCGTCTACTTGATGTAGTCGGCCTCTCTGTATCGGGGGACTCTGTGGTGCGTGGAGGTGGCGCGCTCCGGTTTGTGTGTCTGAGCTGCCGGGGGAATCCCAGCAAGTCTTGACATAGCGGATCGGGCTTGCCGCTTCTTCGCGGCGCATCGTTTCCTTATACATGAGAGAACTCTCGACTCGTTTAGCCTCGCAGCATTATCTTGTTTCTTGTGAGGTATAATTTGTTGTATATATAATATTACGTTCTACACATACATATTCATATATGTATTGTCGGTGTCGGGGCTGGACGATGTCGAGAGTTCTGTGTCGGTTCAATTGTCGTACAGGACTCCCTTCGGAGAGATCCACAAATTACATTAGGTTTATTTCGACTGCGTGTAAAGTGTGTTTGCTATTTTAGATTTTTTTAATTTATTAATTTATTTTTGATTCGTTGTGTTTACTGTTTTATATTTAGTTATTTAATACTTTACATTATTTTAATTGTTAATTAGAGATGTGCATCGAGAAACAATGTCGTGTTTTTCACATTAACATAAAGTTGCAAATTTTGTCTTGCGCCTTTTTATTGGTAAGAATGTTATGTGCGACGTAGTTATTAAGCTTACAGTATTTGTATTTTAATCCCCGTTGAAAAAGTTCCTATTGATTCAGTATTGATTCTGTGATGAAATCATTATGCAATTAATAAATAATAGCTACTGATATTGATCAAAATCAATACTGACTCAGTTGTAATTTCTCACCAAAACGCAAAACTGATTTCTTACTGAATTAGTACAAAATCAGTAATGAATCAATGTTGTATCGTTATGGAATCAGTACTGTATCAATTTTGAAATTATTCAATTGAAGAAGGGCAATGTGCCCTTAAAAATTCAGTATTCACTCAATTCAAAATCAGTGTCAAATCAATACCCAGTTAAAAAAATTCACGCTGATTCAGTACTGATTTCTCTAAAAAATAAATAAAATAAATTTTTTTAGATAATTCTCTAAAAAAAATTAGGTAAAAACAAATAAAATTGTCAAAAAAACATAAAATAAATAAGAAAAAGTAGTACACATTTTTCTGTTTATGTTAGTTATTCACCCACCCAGTTATTAACCGCGGTCAATGCTGCTTAACTTTCATTATCTATCATTTCTTAATCTATTCTCAATGCTACATTCACAAACAGTTACAAAGATAATAAAAACATATTTGTAGACATTTCAAAAAGCTCAGTTAGAATTTATTTTAATGGTATTAATTTTAATGGAATAAACATATTTTTGAAAATATGGACAATTTCATACAAGTTAAAATTTTAATGTACCTATCGGTACCATATTAGAAGAACAATATATATTTAGTAATTTATTGCTGCAATTTCATATAAATTGTAACTAGGCTTTTTGAAACGTCTACAAATATATTTTCATTATCTTATTGTAACTGTTGTGACTGTAGCAGATAGTAGATAGTAAATCATGCAATAGAAAATACTAAAATCAGTATGGAAGTAATATTCATTCATTTGTACGATATTAATTTCTCCATAATGTATTAAAACGTAAATATCTCTATTTTATTGGATTAAACTAAAATACAAAAAATAATTTTAAACCAATAAAAAAGAGATATTTACGTTTTAATACATATGGAGAATTCAATATGCACAAACGAGTATTATTATTAATATTATATTGTTTATTTACTGATGTAAGATACGCCAGGGCTAACAATTATGAAATAAATTTTGTGTAGTATACTTTTTGAGTAAATGTACTAAATTTTTCAGCAGAAAACTTGATGATTTCATTTTGATTTCAGTATTTTCTGTTGCAGTAAGTTTGTATAAAGTAAGATAAGAATTGCTAAAGTGTAATCGATATTGCATCATACTTTCGAATTTTTACACCTTTGTAGAAGGTCTTTTAGATATTTAACAATTGGATTAATGAAATATATGTACTTGAAATGTTAAGTAATATAACCTTAAAGAGATGTTATTATTTCCATACTGATTTTAGTATTTTCTATTGCATGACTATCTTATCTATTACTATTACTATCTTTTATCTGCTACATTCACAAACAGTTACAATAACATCATTAAAACATATTTATAAAAAGCTTAGTTACAATTAATATGAAATTCCTGCAATATATTACTAAATATATATTTGTTTAAAAATATGTTTATTCCATAAAATTAATACCATTAAAATAAATTCTAACTGAGCTTTTTGAAATGTCTACATATATGTTTTTATTATCTTTGTAACTGTTTGTGAATGTAGCATTGAGAATAGATTGAGAAATGATAGATAATGAAAGTTAAGCAGCATTGACCGCGGTTAATAACTGGATGGGTGAATAACTAACATATACAGAAAAATGTGTACTACTATTTTAATTTTTATTTTATTTAATGTTTTTTTGACAATTTTATTTGTTTTTAACTAATTTTTTTTAGAGAATTATCTAAAAAAATTTATTTTATTTATTTTTTAGAGAAATCAGTACTGAATCAGCGTGAATTTTTTTAACTGGGTATTGATTTGACACTGATTCTGAATTGAGTGAATACTGAATTTTTAAGGGCACATTGCCCTTCTTCAATTGAATAATTTCAAAATTGATACAGTACTGAATCCATAACGATACAACATTGATTCATTACTGATTTTGTACTAATTCAGTAAGAAATCAGTTTTGCGTTTTGGTGAGAACTTACTACTGAATCAGTATTAATTTTGATCAATATCAGTAGCTATTATTTATTAATTCCATAATGATTTCATCACAGAATCAATACTGAATCAATAGGAACTTTTTCAACGGGGATATTAAAGAAATTTTCCCTATTTTTTACACTTGTGGCCTTGAGAAGGGACGGTGGTAATACGCCCGAAACGTCGGCAATTTTTCGGTAAATACAATTGGTTCGTGGAGATCGATAGAGTCTTCAATTTTTCAACCTAAAACGAGTTATAAACGACTGTCCACTTAAGTCTCAAATACCCACATAACCTTCATAAATAATAAACACTTTTGACTTTTTTTAATGATAAAACTATAAAAGTCTTATAATAATGCATCTTCTTTTAGATTATAACTAAAAAACGGGGTTGCAAGCGTTACTTGCTTTTTTCGCGATTAAAACGCCTGTCTTCATAAGCGCCACAACCGCATATGCGCATCGTGCGCCCCTTCGGTCAGCTAATTATTTACTATTGTTTCTAATCGATTCCCATTAATAAATACAAAGTTTGACGATAGTACAATTACGTACAGATAATGTACATTTTTTTATTTACTCATACTGCGACGCGCAATAATTGCACGCGCTAATTAATCGTTTAGCATAATAATTATTAAATTAATAAGTATAATTAATTATTAGGTTTAAGACTCGTAGTATAGTAAGATAGCTTCGCGACTAACACGCGTCGTAAAACGCGAGTTCAACGACCGCGATATAAATTAGTCAAGGGTCATTGACCGCTCCCCCACTACTGCGCCTATTGGCCAGTTCATTGACCTCGTTCGGAGTGGGGCAACCACGTTCTGTGCATGCGCACTCTCGCAGATCGGGTATATAAGGCGCGCCGAGAACCGCTGAAACCAATCTGGATCAGGGAGCCGGAGGAAGCTGGTCGTGAGCACACGGCCAGACTGAATCTTAACCCTGGTGCAGGCGCCTGTAGATGCGAACGTGAGCACACGTCCATAAACCAAACCAAACCTATCGTACCGTAACCGCTTCCCGACCGTATCCTCGTGAGCACTCGTGGATTATCCCGACCGTATCTCCGTGAGCACACGTAGATTATCCCGACCGTACCCTCGTGAGCACACGTAGATTATCCCGACCGTACCCTCGTGAGCACACGTAGATTATCCCGACCGTATCCTCGTGAGCACACGTGGATTATCCCGACCGTATCTTCGTGGGCACACGTAGATTATCCCGACCGTATCCTCGTGAGCACACGTGGGTTATCCCGAACCGTATTTCCGTGTGAACACACACGATAACCGTTAGTTGCGTCCGTTTAGGAAACTAGTTATAAGGTAGCATTGTAAAGTTTGTAAGTCGCGTAGTACTAAATATTGCTTATTTATTTGATTCTAGATTAACTACGTTCGCATCTCAGTCAGCAGGGGAAGCGGCGATTCCATTTATTTTACTGTTGTACACAACTTAGCTTTACAAATATATATATAGTTAGTCTTTTACAATTAAATTACGGTATAATTATTTCAATTTCCTTCCTGACCGAATCCCGGAATCTGAGCAAGACCCCGGCGAAGATTCACTCCGTTACAATACTAGAGTTAAATATCAATGATTCGGAGAGTACAATTACTTTTTCCACAAATTCTGGTAATTACTAATAATAATGCGTCGATGGGTATTTTTTCAACACCTCTCGTGTATTTTTTCCCTTTTTTATGATTTTAAAATCTTGCGCAGTTGAAAAGCTCGTGCGCATGCGAATCTCGTACTTCCGGTGGCCGCGTATGCGCAATAGCTGAAACCGGAGTGTCATTGAGACTATATTGCGTTTTTTATTTTTTTGCGAAATACCGTTATTTTTTCGGGAAAGTGAAGGTGGTATAATTAAGTACGAAAAATGTACAGTTTTTGTAGGCGCCTACTTTAAGATAGAAACAATTCTGAAAGGAGTTATCGACGTTCCACTATACCCAACCTTTGACATTTTTTTCTCAAAAACTAAAAGGATACAATTAAAATTTTTTGCTTTTATGAAAAGTACAATTAGAAATACGGCCGATAGCATTTTTTCTTCATATAATTCCCGGGTTTGGTGGGCTGGGGTAATGTCGGTGTACCACGGCGCGGAACAAAATCAACACGTTTATTGAAATCAGAACACGTTTATTGAAACTGGACACGAGTTTCCAGATCGCACAAAAAAACAAATTATTTGTATCACCACAATCATAAAAGAAGAAATATAACCTGTTATCTTATTAAAAGATTTTGTAGTTAATTTTTCCTGTCTTACTAGCGCTAAATCTAGTGACCCCGACGTGATTGCAGTGGATTTCGTCTCGCGAGCCGAACACGTGTTCACGAACATTTTCACAACGTCAACGCCATTAGCATCCTCCCGTCGGGATCTCGACTCGTACGGACGCAAACTCTGCAACGGAGTCTCACTAAGAACCTTGAAAATGCAGAACCCAACGCTTCCTCCCGCCGACAGGATACCTGGCGGATTCAAGCTGTCTCCCCTGGCTTGTACTCGACCTGCAGATCCTTGACATCATGGAACATCAACAGGCAATCAACTTACTCAACAACACTGTGCGTCTATAGCTCCCAGCGCTTCCTAACGTCCGCTCATTAACCCTTCGGATGATTACCGAGAAATAGGTCTCGCCGGAAATTCGAGAAGATACCAGTCGATTGGCCCGTAACTGTGACAGTTGACAGCGTTCCAAGGTACATGGACCCAATCGCGTGGCCCTGTCTTCGTTTCACGGACCCAACAACCGCTTCGAACATGTACACTTGGACATTGGCCGCTGGTTGGCACTCTGCGATAATACCTGAACATGATCGACGGATTCTCACGTTGGCCGGTTGCAGTACCGATCTCCGACATCAGAGCTGAGACCATTGCCAAAGCCTTCTTCACGCACTGGATAGCGCACTACGGTACCCCGCTGTCCATCATCACCAATCAAGGGACGCAGTTTGAGTCTGCATTTTTCACTGCACTAGCTCAACAGATGGCTGCCCAGCACATTCGAACAACGCCCTACCACCGGCAGGCGGGCGATCTCATTAAGCGCTTCCATCACATGCTCAAGGCTGCGCTCATATGTGAATCAGTGACGCCGTGGCCGGACCGTTTGCCCTTTGGTCTGCTAGGCCTTCGAACCTGCCTCGAAGAAGATCCGCGTTATCGTATAAATTCAAACACTCTTCAGACTAGAATTCCTCGCATCCTCAAGGTAAGAATACAGTTAAGAAAAATAAAATTACTAAAATTTAATAAAACATATTTATTTATCGAACAATTAACCCTTGAATATAAATTGTTAGCGCCGATTCCCGAGTCATTAATAGAGACATAGTCGAGACTGAAACATGAGCAACGATAAAGAAATTTACTTATCGTCTTTTACTGTATTTTACTTTCGAGTTTAATACTATGCTGAGTAAGTAATCATGCTGACGTGACCTTATAATATATTGTATTATATAAAATTAAATATATAAAAAAAATATGTATAGTTTTTGTTGAAGTGTAAAAGAGTGTTTTTGTTGAAAGCGAATAACAAATTTTTGGTACGTGGTTCATGTAAATACAATAAAAAAATATTTTAATTACAAAATTTCTGTTGTATAAACCTTTCAAAATGTAAATTATAATACATTCAATTAAAATCTTTTAGAAAACTTGTATAGAAAACTTAAAGCATACTTCTAGTATGCTATATAAAAAAATGAATACTTTGAGTATATTTTGAGTATGTTCCAAAAAGGCTTTTTTGCTGACTGGATACCTGCTAGCACGTTTATCAGCGAGTCGTGGTTATTAAAAAACCACTTACCCCACCTTATTTAGGCCATTCGAGGTCATTCGCCGACCGAGCGTCAAGGTTTACATCATCCGGGTCAATCAGGAAGACGCTTCCGTCTCACTAACCTCAACCTTGACGCCTCACCATCAGGACCTGCAAAAAGACTTCACCGGCAAATGAGCCGGCCGTCCAACCTCAAACCAACGTCGAACAAACGAAAAGAAAAGCTGTTACGTTCTCTTCGCAGCTAGCGAAGAGCACTGAGGGGGGACTATTTGTGGAGTCCATCAGAACAACTATTAGCACTTACATGCTTAATTATTATAATAAATCGTTCACGTGTTGCTTAATAGGATTAAGCAAATTCATTATTCTGTTTAATTAGGTGGCATATACCCAATAGTTAGCCTACCGACCGAGCTATCGCAGGCCTCGATACAACAATTATTTGCGACACCGCAATCACAAAAGAAGAAAAATAGCCTGTATATCTTATTATAAGCTTTTGTATTTTATTTTTCCTGTCTTGCTAACGCTAAAAAAGTATTACAGTGGGCTTATAATATATAGAAGGCCAGAACTGCTGAAGTCAGTCTTATCCCCTGACCCTCAACAGCGTTAGTTTGTCTTTCATGTGGCAGGTTGCGCGTTGGTCTCCATCGCCTATGGCCGATACGCACGGTATACTGTAGGGTTAAGGCGCCCGAGGTTTATTCTCTTGGCGGTATTAATATTTATTTATTGCAGGGCCTGGCGCTCATACAATTCCATCAGGTAGGAGATGAAGCGGTGTTAGAAACAACGACTAAGATTCTGTACAGAAAAAATTAATTTATTAGTTATGTCCTAATGCACAATGTTAGGCTAAAGGCCGACTTGCTCAGCGGACAGCCCGAGACTTTCTCTTTGCGTTATCGCCACGGAGTGTCTCTGCGCGTCTTACTCTTGCATGTTCTACTCGTTTCTCCTCCCCCCCCCCCACTCTTGCCAACTACGCAGGGTTGAAGCCCACAATATTATAGATATTATTATCGTTACCGCCCGCTCATGGTAAGCGGTCAGCCAAATTGAATTTGGCTTATGATTTAAAAAAATATCTGCGCGACTGTAATTATGTAGCTAATTAAATGCTGTATGAAACTAATTAAATAAATTATAAGGCGCGTTAGCGCCTGACCCAAGTATGCAGGCGCGCAAGCCCTTATATACATATTTTATAACAACACAAAACCATCGAACTACAAACACAGATGATCATAAATTATACTGACACTGTTTCTTCTAGATTGATGCGATGGTCAAGTGGATAAATACTTGTATGTTACTTTTTTGTTTGGTTCCTTTTTGTCTCTGGTTAAGTGCATTTTATTTTTACAAATATTTAAAATAGAAAAAAGAATAAAATTTATTTTAAAGAAGACTAATACGTAGAATAATAATATGTGTGTATAATTATGTCGTTTTCTAAATATTGCATGTAGAAATATAAATAAACAAAGTTACGGAAGAGCAATTACAAGAAATATAATTAAGAGGACGTCATCTCTCCTCTATCTTATCTTATTATAATTAAAATTTTTCCTCAAAAGTGTCCGGCGTCCGGCGTCCGGTGTCCGGCGTCCGACATTCACCATTGGGCGTCTTTTTATTATGTTTTATATATATGCATGTGTATAAGGGTAAGTGTGTTATGGTGAAGAGGTCAGGATGAGGGTGATGTTGGAGGGATAGGGATGGGGTCACCCTGACCACCTGGACATCGTCTCCAGGAAGTGAAAATTTTTTTTGCAAATTCAAGTAGAAAGGCATGTAGACTTTCCTGTGGAGGATGTCAGGATTAACTGGAGGTTACCCTGACCACCTGGACATCGTCTTCAGGTAGTGAGAATATTTTTTGCAAATTTATGCAGAACAGCATGTAGACTTTCCTGTAGACAATGTCAGGATAACCTGGAGGTTACCCTGACCACCTGTACATCGTCTTCAGGAAGTGACAATATTTTTTGCAAATTTAAGCAGAAAGGCATGTAGACTTAATTTTTTTTTTGTAAAGTATGCTATCGTATAATTATTGACTTTATCATTTTTAGCAAACTTTTAAAATGCTAAATTTGTATAAATAACCAAGTAAATTTAAATTATGTTGCAAAACATTCAATACTTAACAAAGTTTGAAATATTGAAGTTGTTTCTTCAGTTTCCACTGTTTTCAATATAAAACTATAAAACTATAAATATGTCGGTTTAGAGCAGTTACCCTCTATACATTCCATTTCTACACAGTAAACAACAACGCTCAAAACTCACTCACTCGAACACATTGCAAAAGCTTTAAAACGTCAACATACGTCACTATACGTATATCGTTCTTCGATCGAGTCGGAAGCATGAAGTATATGTCCTAAGTTTTCGAGCGTTAGTGTAATAGCCCACCCTTTTTTGGTCTCCAAGTCAGACCAAGAGAGACCAAGATATAACTTTTCATTACACTTTTGTTCAACAATTATAAGTTTTTAAGAACTTGTGTTTACGTGTAAAAAAAAAATAAATTACGTGATTGTTATAATTAATGCATTGTGTAACTAGATTTTGATTTTTTACACTATTTTAATCCATTTTCTATAATAGCATAATGGGTGAATATGAATTTATTTTATAATTAAATTATTAGTCGATAACATTTCGGTTACTAATTGCATGAATATTATTACTATTTCAGACATATTTTAAACTTCTTGTATTGTAATGTATAATTTTATTTTAATTATGTACTTTAATATGTGAAAAAAGCGAGGAGGGAAAGAATGGGAATAATAATAATAATGGGTATATCAATAATACTAGCAACTATAGTGTTTTGACGTATATTGACATTCTTTCCAATAAAAAATAAAATTGTACGTGTAGTATTAGTCGATCGAGAAATAAATTCGCCAGGTGCATATATGTATATATATATACATATATATAAACACCAGTATCGGTACTTATGGTGACTCTACGTGTTATCTTGGTGTTTTGAGGTTATAAAACATATGTAACGACTCAGATATAAGGGGGAGAATATTAATTGATAGAATAATGCATAAAAAACCAATAACCCAAATACCTAAATACCCCTCACGGGTAAAAAAGCACACTTTGACCTTATAATATTAATGAAGGATTGAAGTTATAACATCATTCGAAGTGCCGGAGGCCTCCGGCACCTCGAAAGACGTTATAGCTTCAATCCTTCATTAATATTATAACGTCAAAGCGGGGCCCACAAAGATAATTTTCCGATTTTTTGTGTGTCGGCATAAGTACGGATACATGGTTGAATTTTCGGTGGAATTATGCTGACGTCGGCATAATTACCCCAAAGTAAGCACAATTCCCATTTCCCGTAAGAATTTGTCGGCATAAGTACCGATTGATCAATTTATATGTATACATAGATGGTTCGCGTATATACATACACCTATACGCCTTCAGTTAGAACAACCTATAAAAAATATTATATTCTATTATTAATATTATTATATTCTATTATTAATATAAACAATGTTTAGTGATTTAACTTATTATTATGTATAAATATTAATATAAATTTTACATTTTATGTAGCTAAATTATTAAATCGACCAAGCTGTAGTGATTAATTCAATTCAAATAGGGATTAAATTATCATCAGCATCAGCATCATGTAAATGTTATAACATATATGTATACAAATAATATTATATAAACGATATTATATATAATGAATATCCCCGATATGTCGTTAAACTATATTCTTTTGCAGTATCCATTTGTAATGGTATTTGTCCTTGTACGGTAATATTTGATGAATCAATGATGAGAAATCAGTTAGAATTTATATTTGAAAATGAAAAAATTAAAATGTTTCCAATTTTAAAACATGTATCCCTAATAATGATATTCGCCAAGATATTATTTTAGCTCACAATTTTAAACAAGTTTGTAAAAATTATAACATGCTGGAGTATTCAGCAAATTATCAAAATACATTGTTAAATACTCCTATGATTATTGATTCAATTGATTTAAGTGAAGATGTTAACCGATTTAATAAGAATGTGCCAATGATCATTGATTCAATCGATTTAAATGAAGATATTAACCAATTTAAAAAAGTTTTACAAGAAAAATTTACAGCCTATGATAATAGAAAAACAGTAGTAAATAAAGAAGAAAAAAAAATCACTTTTGCAAACAAGTTAAAATTACAAATTAAACGTTTAGATATGAAAAAATTGCACGATGAAGAATTAAATAAAGATAACAAAATTAAAAATATATCATTATCATTATTGAAAGTAAGTTTAAAAAATTTCAGAAGTAAAACATAAAAAAACACATGAATTAGTACGAGAACGAACATTTGGAACATCTCAATCTGAAGATAGATATAATGAAGTATCAATAATTAAAGGAAATAAAAGAAAACCAATGACGAAAGAACAAAAACTAATTGAAGCAGAATGGAAACGTAAATACAGAGAATCTCAATCTGAAGATAGAAAGAACGAAATTGCAATCATAAAAAGGAAGAAAAGAAAACAAATGAATGAAGAGCAAAAATCATCTGAAGCTGAACGCAAAAGAAATTTTAGAGCATCTCAATCTGTAGATATAAAGAAAGAAATCTCAATAATAAAGAGCGAAAAAAGAAAACAGGTGTCTGAGGAGCAGAAATTAGCTGAAGCAGAACGCAAAAGAAATTTTAGAGCATCTCAATCTGTAGATACAAAGATTGAAATCTCAAGATTAAAGAGCCAAAAAAAAACAGATGTCTGAGGAGCAGAAATTAGCTGAAGCAGAACGCAAAAGAAATTTTAGATCATCTCAATCTGTAGATATAAAGAAAGAAATCTCAATAATAAAGAACCAAAAAAGAAAACAGGTGTCTGAGGAGTAGAAATTAGCTGTAGCAAAACGCAAAAGAAATTTTAGAGCATCTCAATCTGTAGATACAAAGATTGAAATCTCAAGATTAAAGAGCAAAAAAAGAGAACACATGACTGAGAAGCAGAAATCAGCTGAAGCTGAACGCAAACGTAATTTTAGAAAATGACAATCTATTAATAGAAAAAATGAAATTTTAAAAATGAAAAGCCTGAAAAGGAAAAAAATGACTGAAGAACAGAAATTAATTGAAGCAGAACGAAAACGTAAATATAGAAATAAACAATGTGAAGTTAAAGAAATTGAAAATTTGGCTGCATCTCAAGAATTACAGAAGAATGAAAGAATAGAAATAACAAAAATTAAGGGCGAGTTAATAAACCAAATAAGTACTGAAGTCAAATTAAATGATACTGAACAAAATGGAAAATTTATAAAAAATTCGGTAAAACATAAAAAAACCTTAAAACAGATATTTTACATGGGAATCCTGTTTATAGCTCATTTTCACAAGAATGGAATTTCGATGAATCTATTATTGAGTGCAATTACCTTGGAAAATTAATTTATGAATGTGTATTTTGTGAAGCAAAACATTTTAAAAATGAAATTAAAAAAGACAATAGGTATTCTGATTGTTGTCATAGAAATAAAATAAAACTTGAAAATTATAATATTTATCCTGAAAATCTAACAAAATATTTATTGGGACAAGTAACAAAGATAAGAATTTTAGACAAAATATCAGAATGTACAACAATTTATTAGCATTTGCAAGTTTTGGTGCTAAATTAGCACATTTTTCTACTGTTGGACCACAAGTATTAAAAATATGTGTACAAATATATCATAATACATATGCTTTACACCCAAATGAATTAGATCGTCCAAAATTTAGCCAATTGTATATACTTGATAATAAAATTGCAAACGAATACAAATTGTCTCAGTCAAATCAAAATAATTTAGACAAGGAATTAATACAAGATTTAGATAGTATATTACGTGACATAAATCCATTTGCAAGTGCTTATAAAATGATCCATGAAATTGAACACGAAGAACATGAACGTTCAATAAGATCAGATCGTCCAATTCAAGAAATTAAAATGTATTTAACTAGAGATAAAGCATTAAAAAACAAATCGCAAATAGCAGTATGTAATAAAGTTGTTATCGTTTATGTTGGAGAAAATGAAGAACCACCTTCTAACAGAGATATATGTATTTTTCAAAAAGGAAAAAAACCTCAATTAAATGCAATTATAAACAAAGACATTGACCCAATGGTGAGTCCATTAATATTTCCTTTCGGTGATTCAGGTTGGGAACCATGTATGAAAAGTTTATCTGATGAAAAAAAATATAATAATATATCTGCCTTGCAATATTATTCATATAGATCTAGTATTCGAAAAGAATTTAATCCATGTTTAAATCTCAAAAGTTTATCAAACCAGTTTATCCTAAACTCATGGTCTAAAGTTGAAAATAAATGGATCAACTTAACAATAAAAATAATAATAAACATGTTTCTATTGGTAAAATGGTTATACTACCGTCTAGTTATATAGGTAGTCCTAGAACGATGCAACAGAACTTTTTAGATGCAACAACCATAATGCAAAATAATGGAAAACCAGACATTTTTCTGACAATGACGTGCAATCCTAAATGGAACGAGATTACAGAAAATTTATTAGAATATGAAAATACGCTTGACAGACCAGATCTGATAGTGCGTGTATTTGACCTAAAAGTAAAGGTATTAATGGAGGAATTATTGAAACACGAAATTCTTGGTCAAGTTAATTCTTACATTTATGTTATAGAATTTCAAAAACGAGGACTGCCCCACATTCATATGTTATTATGGTTAACTGAACTAAACAAAATTCGAAATACAGATCAAATTCATAATATCATATGTGCAGAAATTCCTGATAAAAATAAATTTTCGAGACTATATGAATTAGTAAAACAAAATATGATTCATGCTCCTTGTGGAATTCAGAATAAAAATAGTGTATGTATGGATGGAAGTAAAATATATTGTACAAAACATTATCCAAAATGTATTAGTACTACAACACAAACATCTCCTAATGGTTATCCAATTTATCGTAGACGAAATAACGAAATAAAAATAACATAAGTACTCCAACAATAAAATCGCGGATAACAGTTTTGTTGTTCCATATAATCCATATCTACTTCTAAAACTTGAATGTCACATTAACAGCTTTAATAAAATTCAGTAATACAGAAACAAAAAATGTAGAAATTGAAAATGTGCAAAAAGACAATGTTCTAAATTATGACGAAATATCCGAATATATTTCTACAAGGTATGTTTATCCACCCGAGGCTATGTATCGTATGAAAGAATATAAATTACATTCGCAATCACATAATGCAATATATAGATTAGCTGTACATCTTGAAGATGAACAATTTGTCTATTTTAAAGAAGGATCTGAATGACAAATTAATTAATAAAAATCATCGAACAACATTAACAAGTTGGTTTTTACTAAATTCATCTGATGTGAAAGCCAAGAAGTATTTTTATGGTGAAATTCCTCAATATTATGTTTACGACAAGATAAAAAAAGAATGGAACAAGCAAAAAAAGTTTACTAAACCCATTCTAGTCAGAATGTTTCATGTAAATCCTAAAGATTGAGAACGATTTTTTCTTAGATTATTATTACTTCATGTACGTGGGGCCGAATCTTTTGAAGATATACGCTCATACGAAGGCGTTGTTTATGATACATTTTATGAAGCATGTATAGTTAGAGGTTTAATCATTACTGATAATGAATGGGATAAATGTTTAGAAGAAAATTGTAATTTTCAATTTCCACAGGCACTATGTGAACTTTTCGCTTTCATTATATCATTTGATCACAATTTTGATGCCTTGAAACTTTATAATAAGTATAAAAACATTTCTTTGATCCTAAATTACCTGAAATTTTAGGAGAAAAAAAGGCTTTAAAAATTATAGACAACGTTTTATCAAAACATAATTTAACATTGCAACAATTTAATTTACCTAATATTGATAATATTGATAATGAAAATCACAATGATATGTTTTATAATGTTATTATTGAATTAATGTTAATATTGTTAAAATCTTTAACATTGGAACAAAAAACAATATTTGATACAATAGTAGAAGCAGTTTACGATAATAAAAAAGAAAATTTATATTTTATAGATGGTCCTGGTGGTAGTGGAAAAAGTTACTTATTAAATGCTATTATAAAATTTGTGAAATTAAACAAAATACCAGAGTTAGCAGTTGCTTGGACTGGTATTGCAGCAAATTTATTAATAGGTGGTAAAACTATCCATTCAACATTTAAAATACCACAATTTATAATAAAATAAATTAAATTTAAACGAACAATCAACATGAAACATTTCACCAAATTCACAAATTGGTCAAATTTTAAAAAATATTAAATTAATAATTTGGGATGAAATATCAATGACTTGTAAATATGCATTAGAAGCTATAGATATTTTTTTCAGAGATTTATGTCGAAATAATAAACCGTTTGGTGGTAAAATATTAGTAACATCTGACGATTTTCGACAAACACTTCCTATAGTTCGATACGGAAATAGAACTCAAATATTAGAATCATGTGTAAAAAGTAGTTCTTTATGGCAATTATTTCAAAAACTTACATTAAATAATAATTTAAGATTGTATGATAAATGAATTTATTGATCTCCATAAGCCAAAGAAATTTAAGATTGGTCAATTCAAACAGTATGTTTAAAACGTGGTTATTAAATATTGGAGAAAATAAAAATATTACAAAATTTGAAATTGATAATAACGGTATAAAAATTCCTTCAGAATTTATTACATTTAATAATTTGATAGATGATATTTTTGGTAATAAAATAAATATTGATGATTTACATACTCTTAAAGACAAAGTAATTCTTTCACCTATAAATAGTGATGTTTTAGCGATTAATAACGAAATAATTGAAAGAATTGAAGGTGACGGTAAGATATATTTAAGCATTGATAGTATTACTAATGATGAAAATAATAAGTTGGATGAAACAATAACAATAGATTTTATAAATTCATTAATACCAAATGGTTGACCACCGCATAAATTAGTATTAAAAAAAGGAATGATCGTTATGTTACTTAGGAATTTGCATTTAGATGGAGGTTTATGTAATGGTACCAGGCTCATGATTACAGAATTAAAACAGTACACTATATATGGAGAAATTATAACACGTAAAAATTCAGGACAAATTGTGATGATTCCAAGAATAGATTTATGTCTATCAAAGGATGATATACCTTTCAATATGGTTAGACGACAATTTCCTATTAGACCAAGTTTCGCTATGACCATAAATAAAGCACAAGGTCAATCATTTAAAAAAGTAGGTCTATATTTACCAAGACCTGTATTTAGTCATGGTCAATTATATGTTGCATTATCAAGAGTTACAGATGAAAAAAATCTAAAAATAAAATTTTCGAAATCGTCAGTGATACTCACTAATACAGGAGATATACTTAATATAAATGAGAGTAATTTAAATAATAATGTAATAATATATACAACGAATGTAGTTTTTTCTGAAGTGTTTGATACTTAAATAGTTATTTTTTATTTTTAAAAATCAATTTAAGGTCGACTTATTAGGCAAACGAATTATAAAATAATAAGATATAAGCATCAAACAAAATTTGTAGATAAAATTACGTATAATAAAGAATATTTTTCAAGTATACATTATTTACATCAAGCAACATTTCAATATATCATTACTTAAGAAATAAACAAATATTAAAATATTAGTTGTCTGCATTAAGCGACATTTTATTGGAAAAATTATTTATGAAATATATAAATTTTAAAATAATCAACTGTCTGCATCAAGCGACATTTTTTTACTAAAATACTGAAGAAATAAACAAATTAAAAATTTATTGTCTGCATCAAGCGACATTTTTTTACTAAAATACTGAAGAAATAAACAAATTAAAAATTCATTGTCTGCATCAAGAGACATTTATTACTAAAATACTGAAGAAATAAACAAATTTAAAATTCATTGTCTGCATCAAGCGACATTTTTTTACTAAAATACTGAAGAAATAAACAAATTTAAAATTCATTGTCTGCATCAAACGACATTTTATTGACATAATTATTTATAAAATATACAAATTTTAAAATAATTAGTTGTCTAATATAGCATTAATTAAATATCAATTAAAATATTTGGATAATACTTGTTAGAATACATTGTCTGCAAAAAGTGATATTATTTTAGAACTTTGTTTAGATATTAATGAAACAAAAAATTACAACATATATAAAATAAATACGAATATACGAGATGCCATATTATATTATTTATTTTATTTTTAATGCAGCCATATTGGAACGTATATTTTTATCAAGTTTAAAATATTGACGTATTATACCATACATAATTTTGAAATATATATATGTTAGAAAATCAAATATTTGAAACTTTTAATACACATTATATTTACGTTCATTATATGACAGTCTCAAGCCTGTAAATGCAAAGAGAAAATAATACAAACCAACATTCGAAAATAAACTGTTATAGTTAAATATCATGATGAGTAAAAGGAATAAATTGTATACATTTTTTAAAATAAAATATTTCATAATTTATTTTTATTTGTTTTAATAATATAACAACAAATTTTAATTAATAGTTTAAAGCACATGAAAAAAATTGGTTTGAAAATAAAATAAAATAATTGTATCGTTTAAAATTTATTTGTTATAAACTAATAATAAATTTAAGACTACACTTTATAATCAACGTCTAGCCTCAAAAATGTAATTCAACCGAGGGAGCGTTAGCGACCGAGGTAATATGGCTAGTTATAATTAAAATGTTTCCTGAAATAGCGTCCGGTCTCCGGCGTCCGGTGTCCGGCGCCCGTTATTAGTTATTTATTATTTATATATTTTTATTATAATATATTATATATTTGTGTGTGTGTGTGTGTGCGCGTGTGTGTGTGTGTGTGCGTGCGTGTGTGTGTGTGTTTTTTTTGAAGTGAGCCTCCGTCATTCAGTGACTTTTATTTTATATTATATTAATTTATATTATTATATTATTATATACTGGGGGTAAGTGTATGAATGTAATGGGTAAGGGTAAAAGGATGAGGGTAAAGAGGTGAGATTGAAGAAGTAAATTTTTACTATTCTTTATTATAGTATATTTTTAGTAGTTATTTTAACGGTAATTAGATAAAATCTATTTAATTTAATGTTTTTGTCAGACATTGTATGAGGAAGCTACGTGCTAATTGTAATTAGCAGCGGTTTTTTAATTTTAGTATCTCTTAAACCTATAGATAATACATTATTTAGATCACTAAATACAACTTTATGTAATTCTGTGTGTGAAGTTTGTGCGTGAGGCGGTTTCTTCCGTGCGGTTACTTCACACACTTATTACTTCGAGCACAGATTTTTAATTAAAGCTCCAAGTGACGCCTCGCTTTGCATTTCACGCACTACCAAATAAGAAAAATGTGGTGGGGATGTAGTAGTTTACGAAAAGTCTTATCAATCCTTTATCATTTATTATCATACTCATCATGTTTAGTACTTTCTTAATTACTTAAATATATTACTTACTTATTAAATATATTATTAAATATATTATTACACAACCCGAACGAGCGGAAGAATGGCTATTATTGGTCTCAGACGAGGGAAACATTTTTAAAATCGCTCGATCGTTCTCCCAGACATTGGTGGAGCTTATCCAGAAAGTGAATGACCTTACGAAGAAGGTGGATAAGCTGATGTCCGAGCGCACTCTAACCGCTCACAGCACGAGATTGGATGGTGCCAACCAATCTCACCATGTGCAATTTCAGGACACATATACGTGTCACGGTCCTGATGTGAGCGAAATAAGTGAGGCGCAAGTAAATGGCGAGCAACAACGCACAAGCGCCTCTAAGACAAAGCCTGATGGAGCTTGGAAGGGGGGAATGCGCGCGAATCCCAGAGGATTCCACAAGCGCGCAGCTCGCCAAACAATAGTCGGACATTTTCAATACCAAGCTTCTCTGCGTCATCGAGGTTGCATGGAACACGTCGGGACGCCGGCGGCATTGTTAGGAAGTGGCAGGTCCAGTTCTCTGGCGACAAGAGCCAGAGCATCGACGCCTTCCTAACCAGGATCGAGGATTGCAGGATCCTGGCTAACCTGTCAGAGGACGAGTTATTGTCGTCACTCTCGGAAATTCTGACAGACACTGCCGTCACGTGGTACCAGAATGAGAAACACAAGTGGCACTCCTGGCAAGATTTTGTGACTTCGGCTAAACGTTGGTACGGAATGAGCCAACGTTTCCAGCAGAGGATCATCGCCGAGTCCAAAGCACGTACTCAAGGTCCCGATGAATCGGTTAGGGACTATATGACGTGCTCTATCACAATAATGCGAAAGACAGTCCCTACGCCGACTGAAGCACAGCAGCTCGATCATTTGTATCGGAACATACTGCCACAGCTTCAACGGCTGTTCAAGAAAGCGGAAGTGAGCTCAATTGAACAGATGCTGGACCTCGCCACGGTAGCGGAGCAGACGATAGAAGGAGAGAAAGTATATCGTCTACCACCTACGGAGGAAGAGTCTCTGCTTCCCGAAATGGCGTATAAGCCGAAGCGGAAAAAAGGTTCGCCGAAGGCTAAGGTAGCGGCCGCTGAGGTAAACTCAGCCAAACCAAGCGAGCCAGACGTCGTCGACCGCATCGCAAAGATGCTGGAGGATGCGCTGTGGTCCATCGTCTCCCAATTGGCGTCGACGACTCGACAGTCCCGTAGGAGAAGCCCAAGCTCTGGCTCTCCAGAGAAAGTCTCGCCGGTCGACCGATCTTCAAAGAGAAGGAGGTTTGGCAGACCTAATGGCCCGAGCAAGAGCTCCGGACACAGGCAGGAGAAGAAGAGTGCTAGTCCACCGAGGGAAAAAGGGAAGGAACAGCCGAAAAACCGAATGGGGTCGACTTTCGATCCGACTAAGCCTCTTACCTGCGGTGGCTCCGGGAAAATTGGCTATTCCCGCAGGTACTGTCCGGTGTGCTCGGGAAACGCCAAAGGGAGTGGTTAATCGGGACGAAAACCGCAACCCAAGAGCTTGAGTCCCCGCTGTCCCAGGTGAGTTCGGGACAGACCCGCTCCGACCATAAGGATGGTCCAGAGAGGAAAGGAAATGGGCCTCAAAAGGAGAAACGGTCCCAAGAAGCCAACAGACCCACCTTGTCCTACAAACCAGAGGATGAGAGTCGTAGGTGGCTTCTCGTGTAGATTGAGGATTTTCGTATAAGAGCCTTATACGACCCCGGAGCCTCTACAACCGTGATGGGACCCAGCAGTCTGCAAATCGCCGCAGCATCGGGCAAGGAGCTCATTGTTGCGAACGCCGGACGCGTCAAGATGGCGGATGGTAGTTACTAACCGCTAAACGGTCATGTGGTCTTACCTTTTACTGTCGGAAATGAGACACGTGAAATAAGAGTAGCGATCATACCAAACCTTGACGCCGAATGCTACGTAGGAGTAAATTTCGTACGAGCATTCAGAGTCATATGGGATCCGGATAGCGACCGCCTGTTCCTCAAGGACAGCAAGCAGCAATCCACCTCGAAGTTGCTGGCACAGGGGGTATAGCCACCCTTTCGTCCCCTGGGATAGCGGATGCAACCGAAGCGGAAAGGGAAGAGCTGCGAGCGCTAGTAAGCAAAGTGCTGTCTAATACTTCTCCCAAAATCGGGCGAACCCAACTCATCGAGCACTCGATTGACGTGGGATCAGCTCGCCCGATAAAGCAGAAGTATTACCCGGTGTCGGAGAAGATCCAGGAGGAGATGCACCGCCAGGTCCGAGAGATGCTAGATTTAGAGATCATAGAGCCCTCGGACAGCGGTTGGTCAAGCCCCGTGGTGATGGTAAGCAAGGAGAACGGATCACGTCGGTTTTGCATTGACTTTAGGAAAGTCAATGCGCTAACGAAATCAGACGCTTATCCCCTCCTGTTCATGCAGGATATCTTGCGCAAGCTGAAGAGATGTCGGTACATTAGTACTCTGGACATGAACTCAGCGTATCATCAAATACCTCTCCAGAAGGAATCGCGTCCTTATACGGCTTTCACAGTCCCGGGGATGGGACTGTATCAGTTTAAGCGGATGCCATACGCCGGCACGACCTTTCAACACATGATTGACCAAGTTGTTGGTCCTGATCTCGAGGACAATGCCTTTTCTTACCTCGATGACATTATCATAGTCACCGAGACATTTGAGGGGTACAAGAAATATTTCGAGATGGTGCTGAAAAGACTGACCGAAGCTAACTTGACAGTAAATAAAGACAAGTGTGTCTTTTGTCAGGATGAGGTGAGATATCATGGTGTGTTGGTCAACAGGGATGGAGTTCGTCCCGACCCAGCCAAGACAGAGCCTATAAGGGTTTATCCGGCTCCCAAGAACCTCAAACAGCTTCGACGATTCCTCGGTATGGCGTCGTCGTATCGGCGTTTTATGTCGGATTACGCCACGATTGCTGAGCCGCTTACCCGTCTAACAAAGAAGAACCAAGGGTACGAGTGGTTAGATGAACAGGAGCAAGCCTTTCAGCAACTGAAGGCCCTGATCATGACTGCTCCAGTTCTTTAACGTCCCAGTGCAGATGGACTGTTTAGCCTGCACACGGACGCGAGCGATACCGGCATAGGAGCCGTGCTCGTCCAAGAGATAGACGGAGAGGAAAGAGTCATTGAGTTTGCCAGTCGCATTCTCACAGCACCCGAGAAGAATTATAGCATTACAGAGAGAGAATGCTTGGCCGTGGTCTGGGCTATTAATAAGTTCAGACCTTACATCGAAGGGTACCACTTCAAAGTGATAACGGATCACAGTAGTCTTCGCTGGTTATGTTATATGAGAAATCCAACCAGCCGACTAGCAAGATGGGCTCTAGAGCTTCAAGTTCATGGCTTTGTCGTCGTGCACAGAATAGGAGCCCTGCATCACGTTGCCGATGCCCTATCTCGCATGTATGAAGACGACGAGCCTACAGTAGCAGCAATGTCGTGGGCTCAAACTACTGAAGATCCTTGGTACCTAGACTGGATCAAGAACGTTTCCGACAGACCTCGTAATTTCCCCTACTGGAAACTAGTCGGAGGAAATCTATACATCTATCGCCCCGACAAAGAATTAGATGAAGTGATGGATGACGAGCAAGCATGGAAGCTGGTCGTACCCGTAGAGAATCGTCACTCTATTCTGAGAGAGTGTCACGACGACCCCTCAGCTGGCCATCTCGGAAGAGAAAAGACATTCGCCCGCGTGACCTAAAACTATTATTGGCCACGGTTCTACACAGAAGTTGCAGATTATGTCAGACGATGTCAAGTGTGCTAGCAATGTAAGGTGGAACAACGTGCTCCTTCAGGGTTAATGGATCACCGTCAATCGGACAGACCATAGCAGGTGGTATCAGGAGATATCACCGGCTCGCTTCCACGCTCTAGCCGAGGATACGAATACATCCTAGTATTCCAGGATTTATTCACGCGCTGGATTGAAGCAATCCCGATAAGAAAAGCTAACGCAAAGACTATAGTTCGCGAGCTTCACGAACGAGTGATTAAACGGTTCGGCACTCCGGCAGTATTTCATTCGGACAACGGGACCGAGTTTAAAAATAAACTTATAGACGAATACCTCGAATCTAAGGGAGTGTATCATTCGACGACATCCCCTTATCACGCACAAGCCAATCCTGTTGAGAGGGCCAATCGGACCCTTAAGACAATGGTGGCGTCGTATATCCAGGATAAGCACAGCGACTGGGACGACAAGCTGCCAGAGTTAGTCTTTGCACTAAACACAGCGGTGCAAAGTTCTGCTGGATGGAGCCCGGCTATGCTGAACTATGGTCACCAACCCGAGGCGCCTAGTACAGCTCGTCGAGAGCAAGACCGGCTTGCCCAGCAATAGTTTGAGTTCCGTAGACTGCAGGATTGGAACGACAAAATCAAACAGTTGCCAGGACTGCACGAGAACACAAATCGTCAGTCGACTGCCAGTAAGGCCCGGCAAGCCGAAATCTTCAACTCACGACGAAGGCAAGCGGAATTCGAGGTAGGAGATCTGGTGTGGAAACGCAACCGGATCCTCTCGTCTAGCGCACAAGGTATCTCGGCTAAGCTTGCTCCGAAATACACAGGGCCGTATTTGATCATCAGTAGGAAAGGTAAGAATACATATGTCATACAAGATGATCAAGGGTACCAAGAAGTATCTCACATCAAGCATTTGAAGAGATACGTCCCCGAAAATGATGTTGAGTCAACTGAAGAGGATCAACGTGAGCAACCTCAACCGCTGAGGGATCAACAGGCGACGTGCAACCGGCCTGTAGCGAGCGAATGCTCCCCTGCGAGGGAGATTAATGCGAGAGAGTCCCCTGGCGAGGAAACTCGGTGTAATCCGCGCAAGACGTCGCGTACGTCTTTAGATAGGTCCCGCGTTACCAGATGACAGCGTGGTCGTCCTCGGAAAGCAACCGCGACCGTAAAGCGCCGATCACCCATAGAGCGGTCTGCCAATGCAGATTCTGAACCAGTTCCCCCGAGAAGAGGACGAGGACGTCCTCCAGGCTCACGACCGAAGCGGACGTAAAGCGCCAGCAGCGGCCGAAAGCTGAGGCGGCCTTCAAAGAGGCTGCCTTTGAATACAGGTTAACCTATAGCCCAGCCTTCAATGAGGGGAACGGGAGGTTCGGACGAACCTAGTTGTCGGCTCTGCCGCTACAACGAGATCAATCGTCTGAAAGAGTTTCCTCGCACCCTGATACCTGATCATCAGCAACTCGTTAGCCCTCTTTCCTATTCCTTGAGGAACAGAGTCCACATACAGAGTATGCGGAATTTGGAAGCGGGGTATAACGGTAAGCGAGTTACCGATCAGGTAAGCAACGCGAAAGAGGATATATAGCGCGGCGCGCGCACGAACGCGCGAAAATTGTGCGCGCCCAGCTGACAGATCGAGTTCGCGCGCGCACAACAACAACATCGAGTTAGAGACCGGTGTTCCCTTTTTACGTGAATAAGTGTGTGTGAGTGTGAGGTTTTCTCCTCCAATCTCTACATCGGCGTGCGGAGCAGCACGTCCCACAGGAAGGGGAATTAGTAAGACAGAAGTCGGCAGCCTTCCCGACCATTGGAGTGAGAGAGAGAGAGAGAGAGAGAAATCATTACGAAAATAAGCTCTCTCTATTGCCCCCCGGTCGAAAAAATATAACTGAAAATTTAACTAAAAAATTTACTTAAAAATTTAGTTAAAAAGGTAGCTATTATCAGTTAAATTTTCAATTACAAGGATTCAAATTTTTCAGAATAATATTTAATTAAAAATTTGATTATTATTAGCTATATTTTTAACTGAATATTTAAGTAAATGTTTTGTTGCCCTTAAAACAAAAATGCAGTTGAAAATTCAGTTACTTAAATATTTAATTGAAAATGTAACTATTATTAAGCAAATTTTTAAATTTAAACCGATATTTAAATTTAAATATTTCACATTGATCTACAAAAACAATTGTTCGTTTAAATATCGGTTTGACTGTTTACCTCCAATTATTTTCGAGTTATATCCTTCGGCAATTCCTAACAGCATTCAACGTTGTGGAAACGTTGTGCCAACATTAATTTAGCAACATTCCAAAGTTGCTATGAAGGTTGCGGCAATGTTGGAGAAACGTTGCAGAATTGTGGAAAATTGCCGCTAATATTTTGTAAATTGCCGCGATGGGTGGAAACCACCGTTGAAACAACACCTAAGTAACGTTGAAGAGCAACGAACATTTCCCACGTGGCAACTTTCATAACGTTGGAATGTTGCTAAAATAACGTCGCCACAACGTTGTCACAACGTTGGCATCTTTAATTTAATACTTAATTAAATATTCCGGTGATAATAATTAAATTTCGTAAACGGTGTATTAATTAAATTTTAACTATGTTTTTGTTTCCAGTGCAACTAAATAGTTAGTTAAATATTCAATTAAAAATATAGCTAATAAAAACCAAATTATATAATTAAAAATTTGCTTAATAATAGTTACATTTTCAATTAAATATTTAATTAACTGAATTTTCAACTGCATTTTTGTTTTAAGGGCAACAAAACATTTACTTAAATATTCAGTTAAAAATATAGCTAATAATAATCAAATTTTTAAATAAGTATTATTCTGAAAAATTTGATTCCTTGTAATTGAAAATTTAACTGATAATAGCTACCTTTTTAACTAAATTTTTAAGTAAATTTTTTAGTTAAATTTTCAGTTATTTTTTTTGACCGGGCCAGTCTTTTCCCGCCGAGACGAAATAGTCAGATACGCGGTAAGTGGTGTACCACGTTCAGACCCGCGTGTCTACTTCATATTTTGTATCCCGATATACCTGGTACGGTCCAGGTGAGGAAGCGTTCCTCCTTTTCCCCCTCTCGTGACAAATCCCTCCCGGGTAGTCAGGTCAGTGGTCCGCGGGAGCCACTTCACGAGAGAAGGCGCGCGTGACGTAGGAAGCTTCTACGTCAGAACTCCCTACGTCAGAGATACATACGTCACACGGTGTGACGTATAACTATCAGGTTAAGCAGCCGATCATTCCCGGACCGGTTGCTCGTAACTCGTCGGTTAATAGATTTTAACTAATTGTATCGCGCTGACCTCGGGAGTAGTCATCGGTACGACTCACCTTAACTTGTTAACGTTGATTTATTGTTAATTTGTTAATATTTAATGGATTATTTAATAAATCACCTCGGCGAGATGATCTTTCTCGCCGATTAAGGGGATGCCATACCTGAATTAAATCCTACTATGCCGACACCTGTATATTACACGCACTATTTCTCCTATTACTATTATCTAATACAATGATAACCTATAAACGCAGTGGAGGAATATTTGTAATACATATATTAAATAAATTATAAGTACAAAAGTTTGAATTGTGCTAAAATGTGCTTATAATTTGAAAAATACGATTTCAAACATAACCTCTCTTAGTTAACAGGCAACAACGATTTAATTGAATTTTGTAAAAACTGGATAGATTTCTAACAAATACAGTGCAGACGCACAATTTCACGATATTGATAAATGTTGGAACACTAAACAAAACAGTCAAAAGTGCACGACGAAGAAATAAATTGAAAAATACGACTGATACAAAGACTTTGGGAAGCTGGTACTAGATATTTGTGATGGAAATAAATATAGATTGCAATTACAAGCATCAAGAAACAAAGTAGAGGCAACATTTTACATTATCTTAGAATCATTTTTCAGTAAAAACTAGAGGAATACATAATCGATTGAAAAATTAATTGAAAAATAAAAAAGATATTCATTCCTTCTAAAAATGTGCAATTTAGCAGACCGAAGAGTAAGAAAAAGTTTAGCTACGTAGTTTGAAAATCCACCAGTAGGTGGCGATGCTAAGCGTTTCCAGCTATGTCTTATTTCATTCGTGGTGGAATAGGCGACGGATTCTATAGGAGGTTCGTGCACGATCGGGCCGTTTGCCGCACGCACATCGTAATTTCAAATACATTGTACTGTACCGACACTGAATGTTGGGTGCATTATTTGTTTAATTCCAATTACTTAACATAATGACAGCCACAAAACGGGATAGAGGAACATTTTTAGTATAGATTTAAAGTAAATTACAAGTACAAAAGTTGAATTTATGACTATATATTGTTAAAATTTGAAATATACGAATTGAAACATAACCTCTCTCAGTCTACAGCGACGGATTCTATAGGAGGTGCGTGCACCGATTTGGGCCGTCTGCGCATGCACTTCGTACTTTCAAATACATTGTACTATGTCGACACTGAATGTTGGGTGCACTATTTGTTAATTCCAATTATTTAACATAATGGCAGCTAGAAAACCGATTAGAGGCATATTTTTAATATACATTTTAAGTGTATAACAAGTACAAAAGTTGAATTTATGATAAAATATTGTTAAATTTGAAAAATTCGAGTTGAAACATAACCGCTCTTTGTCAACAGGCAACAACGATTTAATATAATATTGTAAAAACTGGACTGTGTCCTAAGATATGCGGTGCACATATATAAGTTCACGATATTGGTAAAAGTTGGAATACTATAAAAAAGCAGACAAAAGTGCACGACAAAAAATTAAAAGAAAAATATGATGAATACTAGGACGGTAGAAAGCTTATATCACATATTAGGGATGGAAATAAACGTTTCCCCGTTATGCGTCAGTTCTAAAAAAAAATGTGCTGCCACTTTTATCACTTTTATTTGAAATACCGTATTTTGTTGGTTTTTTATATCAATTCGGATAGTTTAACGTTGGCTATATAGTAACCGAAAATGTCAATAAGGACAAAATGATAGTAAGAAAATAAAAATCGATACCACTCCATAACATTGTGCAGTATATAGTAATAATTTAATAGCTATTCGACGGATACCTGCGAGGCGAGACAATCTCATCGACGCGCCGAGCGTGTCTCGCCTCGAAGTTTCTACGCGACAATAATCAATCGCTGAAGTCTTCCAAGAAATAGTATTACTGTGTATATATTACTAAAAATAATTTTCGGTTTACCTACACAAACACTGCTATAATAAAAATATAAAATTTGTAAGAATAAATTATGTGTTTGCTTTTCGTTCTCGATGGATATCTACGAGGCGAGACAATCTAAACAATGCGCCTAGAGTGTCTCGCCTCGAAGGTTCTACGCGACAATAATAAGTCGCCCCAGCGTTCCGAGAAAAAGTATTTTTTGTGTATATATGACTAAAAATAATTTTCGGTTTACCTACGCAAACACTGCTACAAAAAAATATAAAATTTATTACAATATATTATGTGTTTCCTTATAACATAACGGCAGATATCTACGAGGCGAGACACGCTCGGTGCGTCATCCAGATTGTCTCGCCTCGTAGATATCCATCGAGAACTAAAAAGCAGCCATCCGAGAAAAAGTATTTTTTGTGTATATATTACTAAAATAATATTTGGTTTACCTACACAAACACAGCTATAAAAATAAATGTAAAATTTGTTACAATATATTATGTGTTTGCTTATAACATAACGGCAGATACCTACGAGGCGAGACACTCTTGGCGCGTCGTCCAGATTGTCTCGCCTCGTAGATACCCATCGAGAACTAAAAAGCAGCCATCCGAGAAAAAGTATTTCTTTTATATATAAAATATTAAAATAATTTTCGGTTTACCTACCCAAACACTGGTATAAAAAAATGTAAAATTTGTTACAATATATTATGTGTTTGCTTATAACATATCGGTGGATATCTACGAGGCGAGACACTTTCCGGCGCGTCTCCAGTGTCTCGCTCGTAGATATCCATTCGAGAACTAAAGCAAAATAATTTTCGGTTTACCTACACAAACACTGCTATAATAAAAATATAAAATTTGTAAGAATAAATTATGTGTTTGCTTATAACATATCGGTGGATATCTACGAGGCGAGACACTTCGGCGCGTCATCCAGATTGTCTCGCCTCGTAGATATCCATCGAGAACTAAAAAGCAGCCATCCGAGAAAAAGTATTTTTTGTGTATATATTACTAAAAATAATTTTCGGTTTACCTACACAAACACAGCTAAAAATATGTAAAATTTGTTACAATATATTATGTGTTTGCTTATAACATAACGGCAGATATCTACGAGGCGAGACACTCTTGGCGCGTCGTCCAGATTGTCTCGCCTCGTAGATATCCATCGAGAACTAAAAAGCAGCCATCCGAGAAAAAGTATTTTTTTATATATAAAATATTAAAAATAATTTTCGGTTTACCTACACAAACACTGCTATAATAAAAATATAAAATTTATTACAATATATTATGTGTTTGCTTATAACATATCGGTGGATATCTACGAGGCGAGACACTCTTGGCGCGTCGTCCAGATTGTCTCGCCTCGTAGATATCCATCGAGAACTAAAAAGCAGCCATCCGAGAAAAAGTATTTCTTTTATATATAAAATATTAAAAATAATTTTCGGTTTACCTACCCAAACACTGGTATAAAAAAAATGTAAAATTTGTTACAATATATTATGTGTTTGCTTATAACATATCGGTGGATATCTACGAGGCGAGACACTTTCGGCGCGTCATCCAGATTGTCTCGCCTCGTAGATATCCATCGAGAACTAAAAAGCAGCCATCCGAGAAAAAGTATTTTTTGTGTATATTACTAAAATAATATTTGGTTTACCTACACAAACACAGCTATAAAAAAATGTAAAATTTGTTACAATATATTATGTGTTTGCTTATAACATAACGGCAGATACCTACGAGGCGAGACACTCTTGGCGCGTCGTCCAGATTGTCTCGCCTCGTAGATACCCATCGAGAACTAAAAAGCAGCCATCCGAGAAAAAGTATTTTTTTATATATAAAATATTAAAAATAATTTTCGGTTTACCTACCAAACACTGTATAAAAAAAATGTAAAATTTGTTACAATATATTATGTGTTTGCTTATAACATATCGGTGGATATCTACGAGGCGAGACACTTCGGCGCGTCGTTCAGATTGTCTCGCCTCGTAGATATCCATCGAGAACTAAAAAGCAGCCATCCGAGAAAAAGTATTTTTTGTGTATATATTACTAAAATAATATTTGGTTTACCTACACAAACACTGCTATAAAAAAATGTAAAATTTGTTACAATATATTATGTGTTTGCTTATAACATAACGGCAGATACCTACGAGGCGAGACACTCTTGGCGCGTCGTCCAGATTGTCTCGCCTCGTAGATACCCATCGAGAACTAAAAAGCAGCCATCCGAGAAAAAGTATTTCTTTTATATATAAAATATTAAAAATAATTTTCGGTTTACCTACCCAAACACTGGTATAAAAAAAATGTAAAATTTGTTACAATATTATGTGTTTGCTTATAACATATCGGTGGATATCTACGAGGCGAGACACTTCGGCGCGTCGTTCAGATTGTCTCGCCTCGTAGATATCCATCGAGAACTAAAAAGCAGCCATCCGAGAAAAAGTATTTTTTGTGTATATATTACTAAAATAATATTTGGTTTACCTACACAAACACAGCTAAAAATTATGTAAAATTTGTTACAATATATTATGTGTTTGCTTATAACATAACGGCAGATACCTACGAGGCGAGACACTCTTGGCGCGTCGTCCAGATTGTCTCGCCTCGTAGATACCCATCGAGAACTAAAAAGCAGCCATCCGAGAAAAAGTATTTCTTTTATATATAAAATATTAAAAATAATTTTCGGTTTACCTACCCAAACACTGGTATAAAAAAAATGTAAAATTTGTTACAATATATTATGTGTTTGCTTATAACATATCGGTGGATATCTACGAGGCGAGACACTTTCGGCGCGTCGTTCAGATTGTCTCGCCTCGTAGATATCCATCGAGAACTAAAAAGCAGTTATCCGAGAAAAAGTATTTTTGTGTATATATTACTAAAAATAATATTTGGTTTACCTACACAATCACAGCTATAAAAATAAATGTAAAATTTGTTACAATATATTATGTGTTTCCTTATAACATAACGGTGGATATCTACGAGGCGAGACTCTCGGCGCGTCGTTCAGATTGTCTCGCCTCGTAGATATCGATCAAGAACTAAAAAGCAGCCACCCGAGAAAAAGTATTTTTTGTGTATATATGACTAAAAATAATTTTCGGTTTACCTACACGAACACTGCTATAAAAAAAATATAAAATTTGTTATAATATATTATGTGTTTGCTTTTTAGTTCTCGATGGATATCTGCGAGGCGAGACAATCTGAACGACGCGCCGAGTGTGTTCTCTATCACTCGCAGGTTCTTCGGGAGTAGTTTTTAATAACCGCTGAAGCCTGCCGAGAAAAAGACGTTCATTTTTTTAAAACAAATAGTTTTCTATTCAGATACAAAAACATTGTTATAAAATAAATTTAAAACCTTGTACAATAAATGAGGCTATATCCGCACGACCGCGAAGACTCACCGTACGATGCGCGCTAGACGACGGCGGTCGACGGACCGTTTGACGCAAGTTGCGCACGCACGGCGGGCCCGTCCAGCGAAGCAGTGAACGAGCCTGTCGAAGCTCGTGAGGGCTCTTCAGTACGCCGTCGCGGCAACGTTGGCGTCGCGTTGGCAATACGATTGCTATCGTCCTTCATTTTCCCGTGGCGGACTACCTTGTGTGTGTGTGTGTGTCAGGAAAGCAACATTTCAAGCGTCAACCCAGGATATGCTCCTCTATATTGACAAGGTGGATGCACGCCTTCGTTATAAGTGCAGTGCATTTATTGCTTCTTTTGTAAGTATGCTTCCCATCTCGTTTTATAATTTCGCCAAAATTATACGCGGCTGGCGTCCAAAACCCTTTATCTATTATTATAATAAATTATTACTATTTTTATCAATCGTTTATTTCGTCCTTGCCGCCATGCCCTAATACCCTGCATGATCGTCACAAAATGTGTATAGAAAACTATTTTGTATTAATAGCCATATCTCGATTGAGCTTATTAGGAACTAGCAGCCGACGGTTTCCTCTAGAAGGTGCGCGCACAGTTCGACTCGACGATTACACGCACCTCCTACTAATTCCATTAGGTTAGGTATTAACCATGTATTATATATTATTAGTTGTTCAACAGTATCATAGTAAATATCCATTTTATAATCTACATGTGCATTAATTATAGTGCATAAAAGTTAACATAAATAAACTTAATGAAACAATCAAAATTGTATATAAAGATAAAATCACTTGTGTCCCTCCATCAACGTTCTCCATAGAAGTAGGTTTACTTGTTGTTTACCAATAACCGTTTTGCTCATTGCTTAATTTAGTAGTGATTAAAAAATTCATTTAAACATACCAATTAGTTGATAAAATTATGGAGATTATTCAGAAATACTTACTTTATTAATATTATAAGTTGTAGAAAACTTTAACAATTTAAACTTAATTTTTAAAAGCAGACGCTAGTACCATTCAGAAAGTTTATTATTATGAAAATCTTATTAAGTTAAAGTAATGGTACATATTTTTTATCAGGAATGAAGGGTACTAAAACTCTACAAAGTATATGAGTTAAACGGCGGTAATGAAAATTGAACTGGATTAAAAAGTTAATTATATACAATAATAGATCATTTTTTAAGTTTATTGAAAATTATAATGTACGTAATACTGATAAGAAAATTGTAATTTTAGTAGATGAATATGCGTAACTTTTGTTATAATTAATTATAAATCAAAATTTACAATTAAATTGCAATACAAATCAAAGTGAAAATTTGAAAAGTACAATACCGACTGACATTTGGATACCATAAGGTGTACCTGCAGTACACGTTACCATAAAGTGTACGTACAGTACACGTTACCATAAAGTGTACGTACAGTACACGTTACCATAAAGTATACGTACAGTACACGGCACCATATAAAGTGTACGTACAGTACACAATTCATAATGTGTACGTACAGTACACGTTACCATAAAGTACAAATACAGTAATACAGTACAAATAAAGTGTACGCAAAGTGCAGCGTTATTACATACATGCTATTACTTTAATTTTTAGAATTAATATTACACATGTATAATATAAAAATAATTTTTAAATATAATTTGCCATTTCTTCAGTCCATTCCAATCGGATAAACCAATTAGATACGTTTATAAGTTTTGCAGTATACTATTCATTTACTTTTACAGTAATTTTTATTTTTTTACAATCAATTTTGTAATTACTTTTACTAGCGTTGTGTTCTATATCTTATATTACGTTAACGCTTGTTAGCGCCATCTGTGGGCATGCAACTAAATATGTATAGAAAACTATTTTGTATTAATAGCCATATCTCGATTGAGCTTATTAGGAACTAGCAGCCGACGGTTTCCTCTAGAAGGTGCGCGCACAGTTCGACTCGACGATTACACGCACCTCCTACTAATTCCATTAGGTTAGGTATTAACCATGTATTATATATTATTAGTTGTTCAACAGTATCATAGTAAATATCCATTTTATAATCTACATGTGCATTAATTATAGTGCATAAAAGTTAACATAAATAAACTTAATGAAACAATCAAAATTGTATATAAAGATAAAATCACTTGTGTCCCTCCATCAACGTTCTCCATAGAAGTAGGTTTACTTGTTGTTTACCAATAACCGTTTTGCTCATTGCTTAATTTAGTAGTGATTAAAAAATTCATTTAAACATACCAATTAGTTGATAAATTATGGAGATTATTCAGAAATACTTACTTTATTAATATTATAAGTTGTAGAAAACTTTAACAATTTAAACTTAATTTTTAAAAGCAGACGCTAGTACCATTCAGAAAGTTTATTATTATGAAAATCTTATTAAGTTAAAGTAATGGTACATATTTTTTTATCAGGAATGAAGGGTACTAAAACTCTACAAAGTATATGAGTTAAACGGCGGTAATGAAAATTGAACTGGATTAAAAAGTTAATTATATACAATAATAGATCATTTTTTAAGTTTATTGAAAATTATAATGTACGTAATACTGATAAGAAAATTGTAATTTTAGTAGATGAATATGCGTAACTTTTGTTATAATTAATTATAAATCAAAATTTACAATTAAATTGCAATACAAATCAAAGTGAAAATTTGAAAAGTACAATACCGACTGACATTTGGATACCATAAGGTGTACCTGCAGTACACGTTACCATAAAGTGTACGTACAGTACACGTTACCATAAAGTGTACGCACAGTACACGTTACCATAAAGTATACGTACAGTACACGGCACCATATAAAGTGTACGTACAGTACACAATTCATAATGTGTACGTACAGTACACGTTACCATAAAGTACAAATACAGTAATACAGTACAAATAAAGTGTACGCAAAGTGCAGCGTTATTACATACATGCTATTACTTTAATTTTTAGAATTAATATTACACATGTATAATATAAAAATAATTTTTAAATATAATTTGCCATTTCTTCAGTCCATTCCAATCGGATAAACCAATTAGATACGTTTATAAGTTTTGCAGTATACTATTCATTTACTTTTACAGTAATTTTTATTTTTTTACAATCAATTTTGTAATTACTTTTACTAGCGTTGTGTTCTATATCTTATATTACGTTAACGCTTGTTAGCGCCATCTGTGGGCATGCAACTAAATATGTATTAGTATATAATACAGAGGGCGCCACATATGATTTCTGTTAAGTTAGTTTTATATAGGGTATCGATAAAACAGAAAGCGCGGACCTGCACAACAATTTTTTGTCGGGTACGACATCCCCTTAATGTAAAATATCGATTGTTGATAGTGTTTACCGGTTACAGTCCTATCCCACGAATACCGCCCTCTCCGGTGTTTATCCTAGTTGGCAATTTTGGGCATAGGGCCCAACACACGGTATCTAAGTCAAACGAGGTGTTTGACGTTGTTCCCCGGCCGCATCGTGGGACTGTACACTTAAGGTTGGTAAGTTGGGACAAATTGGGCCTAACCGGGGGCCTTACATTTCCCCAGTACCCACCCCGTTATAACTTATAATATTTATCCTGAAAATATAAAAAAATATTTATTTGGACTAAGTAATAAAAATAAAAATTTTAAACAAAATATTAGAATTTACAACAATTCATTAGCATTTGCAAGTTTTGGTGCGAATGTTCCTCATTTTCCTAATGTTGGACCACAAGTGTTAAGAATATGCGGTCAAATATACCATAATACGTATGCTTTACATCCAAATGAATTAGAACATCCAAACTTTGGTCTGTTATATTTACTAGATAATAAAATTGCAAATGAATACAGATTGACACAATTGCATCAGAACAATTTAGACAAAGATCTAATACTAAAACTAGATAGTATACTACGTGACATAAATCCATTTGCAAATGCATGTAAAATGATGTATGAAATTAAAGAATAAGAACGAGAACGTTCTATTAGATTACATCGCCCATTTCAAGAAATTAAAATATATGTAACTAGAGATGAAGCATTAAAGAAGAAATCACAAATAGTTTTTAATGAAGTTGCTATCAGGGTTGCAAATATTTAAATCAATTTTACTTTTAATTCATGCTTAATTAAACAATCATGTTGATTTTATAATTAAAATTAATTTAATTAAGCAATCAAAATGATTTAATAATTAAACTTAATGTAGTTCAATATTTAGATTGATTTATCAATTAAATTGAATTTAATTCAAAAGCAGATTGATTTTCTAATTAACCCTTAGCTGGACTCATGGGGTCACAGTGACCCCAGCATTTTTCAATCAGTTTTTCTATAGCTCCAAAATTTAAAAATTAAACTTATAGCTCCATCTGTCGTAAGGGGGGGTGTATTACTTTGCATTAGAGCCGAGAAGGTTACATAATAAGTAATAACCAAACCAAATTTCAAGTCAAAATATTCAGTAGTTTAGTTACAGTAGAAGATTTTGTGTTGGGGTCACGGTGACCCCAAAGGCCAGCTATGTTATCACAGGGCATGTGTCCAGCTAAGGGTTAAATTAAATTTAATTCGAAAGCAGATTGATTTTATAATTAAATTTAATTTAATTCAAAAGCAGATTGATTTTATAATTAAATTTAATTTAATTCAATAATCAAATTGGTTTATTATTTAAATTTAAATGAATTTACAAATCAGATTGAGTTTTTAATTATATAAACACAACTAAAAAATTAATCTGAATTTTTAATTAAATTTCATTTAAGTTTTATGCCTACTATAGTCTCCGTAAGATACGAATACAATTGTCATAGTATACACGGAAAAAATCGATTTTTGTTCTAAATATACATATGACAACACCTAATATTAGACCCGAATGTGTCGCATCCTTCTTTTTTTACATAAATCGGGCAAAATCCTGGCGTTTCCGATGGGTATGTATCATCTACGGTTGTTATGCTAGAAAAACATGAACTTTTATGAAATTTTAAGATTTTAGTTAGAAGGAATAATTTTTGATCTTGGTGAATAAACCATACATTCAATTAGATGGCGACGTTTCGATGACTTTTCATCATCCTCTTCAGGCTATACCTTTATTTACAACAATTTATACTTTATTTACAAACGAATATATTTGAATGTACATAAACAATTATAGATTTTGTATTTAAGCCTAGTGGTTTCTATTTTACTTACTACTTGTCAATATATCGAATATTATGCATATCAATTTTGAATTTCACTAACAATGAAGACAAGGATATTGAAAACCAATGAACTTTATTTTGTTATATGCACAGAAACTGAATAGTTGCGATGATTACCTTTATCTCCTTAAAAGCTCCATAATTCAACATTATTAATAAAATAAATACTTAAATAGAATAAAATACCATACAAAAATTAATAACACGAAAAAAGAGCAAAAGCAGTGACGAAGAAAATATCACAGACGGTACAATAAATTCAATCACAACTGATTTATATATATATACAGTTATAATCATGTGTTATAACACTAACTATACCTGTATAAAAAAGGCGCGATTTTTAATTCAAATAATATGTCGATTTCACTAAATTAAATTTTTTTTTATTTATCACTAAATTAATTTTTATTGTATTTGACATAATTGATAATATAATTTTTAAATTGTTGACGTGATATAAAAAAATCTTTAATCTATTTATTTACATGCACAATACATAGGAATTTAATTTATTTAATAAATTTCGAAAAAAATATGTTTAAAATGTAAATATATTGTTTATAAATAAATGAAAGAACAAGTTTGCTTTTTTTTAAATATCCTCTTAAAGTTCATAAATATTTTAGATTTGCTCTTTAACGCTTACTTGATTTGGTGTTTAACAATACATATTATAAAAACCGCGCTAATAGATATTAGCACTTAGCTTCCTCGTATATTGCTAATTTTTGTTTATGTATAAGCAGTACTTGATGCAATGAATGTATGATGACAAATAATTAATTATAAATAGATAAAAATAATTATTTATAAATACAAAAATTGACGTCAGTTAAATGTGTACAAAGTGATGTAACCCCGTATATTAAAGAGCTGATAATTAGTAGATTAAATTAAACCAAATCTAAAATCTTGAAGATAAATTTTGTTCTCGTTATCATCCACGCAGTATTTATTTAGAAGGAATAATTTTCGATCTTGGTGAATAAACCACAAGTTTAATTAACTGGCGACGTTTCGATGACTCTTCGTCATCCTCTTCAGGCTATACCTTTATTTAAAAAATATACAAATGAATACATTTGGTTTAACAATTATAGTTTTAAATATAAGTTTTGTTTTTTAAGCGCCTCATGATTTAGAATATTTTACTTACTACTAGTCATTATATCAGATGTTTAACAACGACATTACATCGTAGCATCACTGAGTCGTCGCACTAATAACGAAAACAAGGATATTTAAAACAATGAAATTACAATTTATATACACAGAAGTTGAACAGTTATGTCGATTACCTTTATCTTATATAAAGCTCCATATATTCAAATTAACATTATTAATAATTTAATAAATAAATAAATTAGGACATCACAAAAATAATAAATAACACAAAGATTAAGCAAAAGCCGTTACAGGACTAGATATAATTATCACAAACAACGTACTAAATTTATTCGCAGCTGATATATATAGCTATAGTGAAGTGTAGCATGACACCAACTATATCTATATAATGGCGCGATTTTTGAATCTAATTTAATGACTGAATATTATATTATGTCATAGATTAAAATTATTATTGTCCATTATGTTAAAAATAATAATAAATATTGTTATACATAAGTTAAAAATTCTCTATTAACAATAAAAATATATTTATTTTTATTATAAAATTACCATATGCTAAAAATGACTAAACCTAAACATAACAAAAAAGAAAAAAAAAAAAAATAGAAAAAAGAAAAATGCAATCAACACAATCAAAGCCGTTCTTTCAATCTACTAATAATACCATTGTAATGTTGACTAAGTTTTCTAGTATCATCTTTAACATTAATTGCATTGTTCTCCAATTTGATATGTACCATTTCAGATACTAATCTTCTATTCCAATTACTCTCTCTATCTAAAATTGAAATATCGTCAAAATTAAAGGAATGATTGAAAGACGTTATATGTTCATTAATAACAAATTGAGACTCTATTTTTTTTGTATTACTTTTATGTTCGTTAATTCTACATTGCAACTGTCTTTTAGTTTCACCAACATAACTAGCATCGCAATCTTTACAATCAATTTTATATACAACATTAGTCATAGAATTCTTTTCTGACTTTTCCTTACCTCTTACAATGATATTATTAAGATTGGTACATATTGTCGGAATAGGTCTAATATATATATTTTTGTTTTATAGAATTTTCAATTTTATCATAAAAGCCTGTTATAAATGGCAATTTTAACGTACCAAAATATTTTTTTTTATGTTAATTTGGTTCACTGTATTACAGTTATTAATGTGTCCAATTTTATCTAACCTTTTTTTAACATTATGATTTATGAATTTTTGCCGATAGTTATTATCATATAAAAACTGCTTAACAATTTGCATGTTAAATTTGTGAAATTTTTGATGTGATAATATGATAGCTTTATCTACTAAGGTGTAAACCATAGCCCTTTTCTGCTGTACAGTATGACAAGAATCAAAGTTTAAGAATCTACCAGAAAAAGTGTCCTTCCTATACCAATTAGTAATAATTCTATTTGAATTTTCTCTAATTAACGATACTTCTAAAAAATTAATAGTGCCATTTGTCTCTTCCCTATCAGCACACAATGTCTTAAAAACGTTTAAATTACGTTGCGGCTAAAACCTTTAAACGTTAGAATTTAATACTTGAAAAACGTTTGAACTACGTTTAAATTTGGTTAAAATGTCCTCTTTAATTTTAGGAAAGTAATATTTTTTAACGTATTTCAAACGTATTTTTAACGTTGGATAAACAAAATTATCCGATGTATATTATTATGGAGCATGCGCAGTTGTTACTTATCAATTGTAGCTAGGCGCAATTGTCATTTTTGCACATGTAAATGATTTATATTTATAAATAAATATAAAAATAGCATTTGCGCATAGCTACAATTGATAAGTAACAACTGCGCATGCTCCATAATAATATACATCAGATAATTTTGTTTATCCAACGTTAAAAATACGTTTGAAATACGTTAAAAAATATTACTTTCCTAAAATTAAAGAGGACATTTTAACCAAATTTAAACGTAGTTCAAACGTTTTTCAAGTATTAAATTCTAACGTTTAAAGGTTTTAGCCGCAACGTAATTTAAACGTTTTTTAGACATTGTGTGCTGATAGGGTTTCTCATGTGTAAATTGCAATCTATTATGGTAACTATTAAAGGTAAGGAGTAAAGTATCTAATTTGTGTTCGGGTATACACATTATGGTGTCGTCAACGTAACGATAATAAAATAAAGGTTTGAAATCTAATTTATTGAAACATTCATCCTCTAAGTCCGTCATAACTAAATCTGCAAATTGAGGGCTCACTGGCGACCCCATCGGGCTACCAAAAATTTGTTGGTAATAATTACCATCCCATTTAAAATATGTATTATACATCAAAAATGTCACAACATCAATTATCTCACTGAGTGGTATATTATAGTGCTTGGAGATCAAATGATATCTTTTTTCAATGCTTTTAATTAAAAGTTCATTCGGTATATTAGTGAACAGTGAAACAACATCAAACGAAACTAAAATGTATCCAGGTGGCATGTCACAGTTTATCACTTTCATAATTAATTCTTGACTGTTTTTTATATATGATTTTGGTTTATTTATGCTATTTCTGATTATTTTATCAATAATTTTCGATAATTTGTAAGTTGGACTTCCAATACATGATATTATTGGTCTTATATGGAACATCTTTTTTATGAACTTTCGGTAAGCCATAAATTTTTGGTAACATCCCTGCTAAAAATAATCGATTGAAATCGATAGACATGGAAAGATTTTGCATATAAATCGATTCAAATTGATTAATTTTAATCGATTGGTATGCAAAATCTTTCCATGTCTATCGATTTCAATCGATTATTTTTAGCAGGGACAGTATTTGTTTGAGTAAGTTCATTTTTATGATATTTTTTGTCTAAATATCCCAATTCATTCCATCTATTTAATATATTTTGTGTATTTTTCTGTAACTTGATATGTGGATTTTTATTTTTGTCTACCTTTTTGTACGTATTTGTATCAGAAATAAGATTATGCATTTTTGATGTATATGTTTTTGTGTCAATAGCCACTATGACATTACCTTTATCCGCCATGGTAAAAAATACATCGTTATTTTTCAAAAACAACCTTGTCTTGTTCAACCTCTGTGCAAAAAGCCTATGCCCTAAAATACATGAAAATTATTGATTTTACGAGGTTTATGAGGCATGACTTACAACAGCGGTCTTGGCCAATAATCTAACCACCGCCATACGAAAGCTCTCGAAAAATGTGATCTTTTGAGCGATGTTGAATCAAAATCGATTGTGGCGTGGTCGCCTTTTTTGATATTCAATATTATCGGGCGTTCTATCTCTTCAAGATTTTAAAATTAAGAATTGTAACCCAGGTAGATAAGTTCTAAAGATTATTTTGAACAAAAGTTGTTTCTAATGTTTTTTCAAAAAAATCAATAGATTTTGAGATAAATGGCTTTGAAAATAGAAATTTTCCTAAAAAATTGAAAAATTTCCATTTTTTATGGTGGAATAACTCTCAGGCAAATTATTGTTAACACCTAAAATTTTTTTTATATCTTCTGCAAGATATTTCCAGCCTGTTTTCAAATTTTGGAGCGATTTAAAATTTTCATCATACCACTTGACGTGAAATAGCCCATATATATGTATATACACACAGACACACACACACACACACACACACACACACACATATATATATATATATACATACACACAGAGACACACACACACACACACACACATATATATATATATATGAGCGTATAAGTGTGCTTATATTACATTTAAAAAGTGTGGATTAGGCCTATTGCATAAGAAAAGAGCGCGCATGCTAAGCCTTTTTATTTGAATTTCGTTTTTTATTGGGTTGTTTCACGGTAAAATAACTACTTATGTACGTAATTATTACAAAAAATATATACTTATACAATATAAAAAGTCATTCTTGCATTAAATAAGGTCAATTTTCCGAAAAACTTGAAAAATTCGGTATTTTTATTAAAAATGGACTATATCTCAAAGTGGGACCAAATTTGGGCCTGGAAACCTCGAAATTCGGTTTCTACAACTCCAAAAACATACAAATACGAAAAGTTCCCGAGGGGACAAAAAGTGGCCATGAAACCCCCCTCAGCGCCCTGACTATAATGACTTATTAATATTTGTGATAAGATTATTAAGTTTATTGTTTAAAAAAGATATATGAATATTAATATCTTGTATCTCAATATTTAAGACTTTATTTTGGAGTATTGAAATATTATTTTTCATTTTAGTTTTAGCTGTAAGGCTAATAAAAGTTATCTACATAATATTAAAATTTTATAAGTGAAATTGTGAATTTTTCTGTAAAAAACCCCTTATACTGTAAAAAATATTTAGTGAATGTCATTTTTTATGAGTCCATTGTGATCGCATTGATACGAGGATAAATTTACCACTATTACAAATTTTTTAAAGAGTCGTTTTTTATTAGTTTTTTGGCTTGGAAGTTTCAGTATTCCGCGTACGTACGTACGTCCGTACGTACGTACAACTTTTTATACATACATTTTACCATTAATTATTACAATTGCACAACCGATAATTAATTTTGTTGTCAACAATTAATTGTCGTGGTGCCAGGTATAAATTGTATGTATTCAAAAATTATAATAAATATATATTATTTGTAATATTAATAACAAATTATATTTAGAAATATATATAAAATAAGCATTTTTCTGTGAATTCCCATTTTACTGTAAATAATTATATCAATAAACAATATCTTTTTTAGACTTTATGTGTCCCTGGAATTATGACAAACAGTTCCTAGATCTTTCGGGAATTTCGGAGGAAATTCGGGATGAGTCGACTAATTACGGGGTTTCCTGGATATTTCGGGAATTTCTGAAATATTTCAGAAAGACTTCCACTAATTACGGGATATCCTGGATATTTCGGATTATCTGAGGAAATTCGTGATGACTCTACCAATTACGGGATTTCCTCGATCTTTCGGGAATTCCTGAAGTATTTCGGGATGACGCTACTAATTACGGGAATTTCTGGAAAAATTCGGGATGACTACTAATTACGGGATTTCTTGGATATTTCGGGAATTTCTGAAATATTTCAGAAAGACTCCACTAATGACGGAATTTTCTGGATATTTCGGGAATATATGAGGAAATTCGTGATGACTCTACCAATTACGGGAATTCCTGGATCTTTCGGGAATTTCTGAGGTATTTCGGGATGATGCTACTAATTACGGGATTTCCTGGATATTTCGGGAACATCTGAGGAAATTCGAGATGACTCTACCAAATACGGGATTTCCTGGATCTTTCGGGAATTCCTGAGGTATTTCGAGATGACGCTACCAATTACGGGAATTTCTGGATATTTCGGGAATTTCTCAAATATTTCAGAAAGATTCCACTAATTACGGGATTTTTTGGATATTTCGGAAATATCTGAGGAAATTCGTGATGATTCTACCAATTACGGGATTTCCAGGATCTTTCGGGAATTGCTTAGGTATTTCGGGATGACGCTACTAATTACGGAATTTCCTGGATATTTCGGGAATTTCTGAGGTATTTCTGGATCACTCTACTAATTACGGGATTTCCAGGATATTTCGGAAATTTCTGAGTAAATTCGGGATAACACCAATAATAACGGGATTTTCTGGAAATTTCGGGAATTTCTGAGGTATTTCTTGATAACTCTACTAAATAAGGTATTTCCTGGATATTTCGGGAATTTCTGAGGTATAGTTTTTGTGTCAATAGCCACTATGACATTACCTTTATCCGCCATGGTAAAAAATACATCGTTATTTTTCAAAAACAACCTTGTCTTGTTCAACCTCTGTGCAAAAAGCCTATGCCATAAAATACATGAAAATTATTGATTTTACCGAGGTTTATGAGGCATGACTTACAACAGCGGTCTTGGCAATAATCTAACCACCGCCATACGAAAGCTCTCGAAAAATGTGATCTTTGAGCGATGTTGAATCAAAATCGATGTGGCGTGGTCGCTCCTTTTTTGATATTCAATATTATCGGGCGTTCTATCTCTTCAAGATTTTTAAAATTAAGAATTGTAACCCAGGTAGATAAGTTCTAAAGATTATTTTGAACAATAAGTTGTTTCTAATGTTTTTTCAAAAAATCACTAGATTTTTGAGATAAATTGGCTTTGAAAATAGAAATTTCCTAAAAAATTGAAAAATTTCCATTTTTATGGTGGAATAACTCTCAGGCAAATTATTGTTAACACCTAAAATTTTTTTTTATATCTTCTGCAAGATATTTCCAGCCTGTTTTCAAATTTTGGAGCGATTTAAAATTTCATCATACCACTTGGACGTGAATAGCCCATATATAGTATATACACACAGACACACACACACCCACACACACACACACACATATATATATATATATCATACACACAGAGACACACACACACACACCACACCACATATATATATATATATGAGCGTATAAGTGTGCTTATATTACATTTAAAAAGTGTGGATTAGGCCTATTGCATAAGAAAAGAGCGCGCATGCTAAGCCTTTTTTATTTGAATTTCGTTTTTATTGGGTTGTTTCACGGTAAATAACTACTTATGTACGTAATTATTACAAAAATATATACTTATACAATATAAAAAGTCATTCTTGCATTAAATAAGGTCAATTTTCCGAAAAACTTGAAAATTCGGTATTTTTATTAAAAATGGACTATATCTCAAAGTGGGACCAAATTTGGGCCTGGAAACCTCGAAATTCGGTTTCTACAACTCCAAAAAACATACAAATACGAAAAGTTCCCGAGGGGACAAAAAGTGGCCATGAAACCCCCCTCAGCGCCCTGACTATAATGACTTATTAATATTTGTGATAAGATTATTAAGTTTATTGTTTAAAAAGATATATGAATATTAATATCTTGTATCTCAATATTTAAGACTTTATTTTGGAGTATTGAAATATTATTTTTCATTTTAGTTTTAGCTGTAAGGCTAATAAAAGTTATCTACATAATATTAAAATTTTATAAGTGAAATTGTGAATTTTTCTGTAAAAAACCCCTTATACTGTAAAAATATTTAGTGAATGTCATTTTTTATGAGTCCATTGTGATCGCATTGATACGAGGATAAATTTACCACTATTACAAATTTTTTAAAGAGTCGTTTTTATTAGTTTTTTGGCTTGGAAGTTTCAGTATTCCGCGTACGTACGTACGTCCGTACGTACGTACAACTTTTTATACATACATTTTACCATTAATTATTACAATTGCACAACCGATAATTAATTTTGTTGTCAACAATTAATTGTCGTGGTGCCAGGTATAAATTGTTATGTATTCAAAATTATAATAAATATATTATTGTAATATTAATAACAAATTATATTTAGAAATATATATAAAATAAGCATTTTTCTGTGAATTCCCATTTTACTGTAAATAATTATATCAATAAACAATATCTTTTTTAGACTTATGTGTCCCTGGGAATTATGACAAACAGTTCCTAGATCTTTCGGGAATTTCGGAGGAATTCGGGATGAGTCGACTAATTACGGGGTTTCCTGGATATTTCGGGAATTTCTGAAATATTTCAGAAAGACTTCCACTAATTACGGGATATCCTGGATATTTCGGAATATCTGAGGAAATTCGTGATGACTCTACCAATTACGGGATGTTCCTCGATCTTTCGGGAATTCCTGAAGTATTTCGGGATGACGCTACTAATTACGGGAATTTCTGGAAAAATTCGGGATGACTACTAATTACGGGATTCTTGGATATTTCGGGAATTTCTGAATATTTCAGAAAGACTCCACTAATGACGGAATTTTCTGGATATTTCGGGAATATATGAGGAAATTCGTGATGACTCTACCAATTACGGGAATTCCTGGATCTTTCGGGAATTTCTGAGGTATTTCGGGATGATGCTACTAATTACGGGATTTCCTGGATATTTCGGGAACATCTGAGGAAATTCGAGATGACTCTACCAAATACGGGATTTCCTGGATCTTTCGGGAATTCCTGAGGTATTTCGAGATGACGCTACCAATTACGGGAATTTCTGGATATTTCGGGAATTTCTCAAATATTTCAGAAAGATTCCACTAATTACGGGATTTTTTGGATATTTCGGAAATATCTGAGGAAATTCGTGATGATTCTACCAATTACGGGATTTCCAGGATCTTTCGGGAATTGCTTAGGTATTTCGGGATGACGCTACTAATTTCAGAAAGATTCCACTAATTACGGAATTTCCTGGATATTTCGGGAATTTCTGAGGTATTTCTGGATCACTCTACTAATTACGGGATTTCCAGGATATTTGGAAATTTCTGAGTAAATTCGGGATAACACCAATAATAACGGGATTTTCTGGAAATTTCGGGAATTTCTGAGGTATTTCTTGATAACTCTACTAAATAAGGTATTTCCTGGATATTTCGGGAATTTCTGAGGTATTTCTAGATAACTCTACTAAATAAGGTATTTCCTGGATATCTCGGGAATTTCTGAAATATTTCTGAAAGACTCCACTAATTATGATATTGCCTGGATATTTCGGGAATATCTAAGGAAATTCGGGATGAATCTACCAATTACGAGATTTCCTGGATCTTTGGGGAATTCCGAGGTATTTCGGGATGATTCTACCTATTACGTAATTTCCTGGATATTACGCGAATTTCTGTGGAAATTCGGGATGAATCTACTCATTACGGAATTTCCTGTATATTTCGGGAATTACTGAAATATTTCTGAGAGACTCCAAAATTACGGGATTTCCTGGATATTTCGGGAATATCTGAGGAATTTCGTGACGATTTTACCAATTACGAGATTTCCTGGATCTTTCGGTAATTGCTGAAGTATTTAAAAAAAACCTCCACTAATTATGGTATTTCCTGGATATTCCGAGAATTTCTGTGGTATTTTTGGTTAACTCTACAAATTAAGGGATTTCCTGGATATTTCGGGAATTTCTGAGATATTTCTGGATAACTCTACTAATTACGGGATTTCCTTGATATTTCGGGAATATCTGAGGAAATTCGTGATGACTCTACCAATTACGGGATTTCCTGGATCTTTCGGGAATTACAGGGGAAATTCGGGATAACACCAATAATAACGGAATTTCCTGGATATTTCGGGAATTTCTGAGGTATTTCTGGATAACTCTACTAAATAAGGGATTTCCTGGATATTTCGGGAATTTCTGAAATATTTCAGAAAGACTCCACTAATTACGGGATTTTCTGGATATTTTGGGAATATCTGAGGAATTTCGTGACGATTGTACCAATTACGGGATTTCCTGGATCTTTCGGTAATTGCTGAGGTATTTAAAAAAAAACTCCACTAATTATGGTATTTCCTGGATATTTCGGGAATTTCTGTGGTATTTCTGGATAACTCTACTAAATAAGGGATTTCCTGGATATTTCGGGAATATCTGAAATATTTCAGAAAGACTCCACTAATTACGGGATTTTCTGGATATTTCGGAATTTCTGAGATATTTCTGGATAACTCTACTAATTACGGGATTTCCTGGATCTTTCGGGAATTTCTGAGGTATTTCTGGATAACTCTACTAATTACGGGATTTTCTGGATATTTTGGAAATATCTGAGGAATTCGTGACGATTGTACCAATTACGGGATTTCCTGGATATTTCGGGAATTTCTGAAATATTTCAGAAAGACTCCACTAATTACGGGATTTTCTGGATATTTCGGGAATATCTGAGGAATTCGTGATGACTCTACCAATTACGGGATTTTCTGGATCTTTCGGGAATTTCTGAGGTATTTCGGGATGATTCTACCTATTACGTAATTTCCTGGATATTTCGGGAATATCTGAGGAAATTCGTGATGACGCTACCAATTACGGGATTTCCTGGATCTTTCGGGAATTTCTGAGGTATTTCTGGATAACTCTACTAATTACGGGATTTCCTGGATATTTCGGGAATTTCTGAAATATTTCAGAAAGACTCCACTAATTACGGGATTTTCTGGATATTTCGGGAATATCTGAGGAAATTCGTGATGACTCTACCAATTACGGGATTTCCAGGATCTTTCGGGAATTTCTGAGGTATTTCTGGATAACTCTACTAATTACGGGATTTCCTGGATATTTCGGGAATTTCTGAGGTATTTCTGGATAACTCTACTAATTACGGGATTTCCTGGATATTTCGGAATTTCTGAGATATTTCTGGATAACTCTACTAATTACGGGATTTTCTGGATATTTCGGGAATTTCTGAGGTATTTCTGGATAACTCTACTAAATAAGGGATTTCCTGGATATTTCGGGAATTTCTGAGGTATTTCTGGATAACTCTACTAAATAAGGGATTTCCTGGATATTTCGGGAATTTCTGAAATATTTCAGAAAGACTCCACTAATTATGGTATTTCCTGGATATTCGGGAATATCTGAGGAAATTCGTGATGACTCTACCAATTACGGGATTTCCTGGATCTTTGGGGAATTCCGAGGTATTTCGGGATGATTCTACCTATTACGTAATTTCCTGGATATTACGCGAATTTCTGTGGAAATTCGGGATGAATCTACTCATTACGGAATTTCCTGTATATTTCGGGAATTACTGAAATATTTCTGATAGACTCCAAAATTACGGGATTTCCTGGATATTTCGGGAATATCTGAGGAATTTCGTGACGATTTTACCAATTACGAGATTTCCTGGATCTTTCGGTAATTGCTGAAGTATTTAAAAAAAACCTCCACTAATTATGGTATTTCCTGGATATTCCGAGAATTTCTGTGGTATTTTTGGTTAACTCTACAAATTAAGGGATTTCCTGGATATTTCGGGAATTTCTGAGATATTTCTGGATAACTCTACTAATTACGGGATTTCCTTGATATATCAGGAATATCTGAGGAAATTCGTGATGACTCTACCAATTACGGGATTTCCTGGATCTTTCGGGAATTACAGGGGAAATTCGGGATAACACCAATAATAACGGAATTTCCTGGATATTTCGGGAATTTCTGAGGTATTCTGGATTAACTCTACTAAATAAGGGATTTCCTGGATATTTCGGGAATTTCTGAAATATTTCAGAAAGACTCCACTAATTACGGGATTTTCTGGATATTTTGGAAATATCTGAGGAATTTCGTGACGATTGTACCAATTACGGGATTTCCTGGATCTTTCGGTAATTGCTGAGGTATTTAAAAAAAACTCCACTAATTATGGTATTTCCTGGATATTTCGGGAATTTCTGTGGTATTTCTGGATAACTCTACTAAATAAGGGATTTCCTGGATATTTCGGGAATATCTCAAATATTTCAGAAAGACTCCACTAATTACGGGATTTTCTGGATATTTCGGGAATATCTGAGGAATTTCGTGACGATTCTACCAATTACGGGATTTCCAGGATCTTTCGTTAATTGCTGAGGTATTTCAAAAAACATTTCACTAATTATGGTATTTCCTGGATATTTCAGGAATTTCTGTGGTATTTTTGGATAACTCTACAATTTAAGGGATTTCCTGGATATTTCGGGAATTTCTGAGATATTTCTGGATAACTCTACTAATTACGGGATTTCCTTGATATTTCGGGATATCTGAGGAAATTCGTGATGACTCTACCAATTACGGGATTTCCTGGATCTTTCGGGAATTACAGGGGAAATTCGGGATAACACCAATAATAACGGAATTTCCTGGATATTTCGGGAATTTCTGAGGTATTTCTGGATAACTCTACTAAATAAGGGATTTCCTGGATATTTCGGGAATTTCTGAAATATTTCAGAAGACTCCACTAATTACGGGATTTTCTGGATATTTTGGAAATATATGAGGAATTCGTGACGATTGTACCAATTACGGGATTTCCTGGATCTTTCGGTAATTGCTGAGGTATTTAAAAAAAAACTCCACTAATTATGGTATTTCCTGGATATTTCGGGAATTTCTGTGGTATTTCTGGATAACTCTACTAAATAAGGGATTTCCTGGATATTTCGGGAATATCTGAAATATTTCAGAAAGACTCCACTAATTACGGGATTTTCTGGATATTTCGGGAATATCTGAGGAATTTCGTGACGATTCTACCAATTACGGGATTTCCAGGATCTTTCGTTAATTGCTGAGGTATTTCAAAAAACATTTCACTAATTATGGTATTTCCTGGATATTTCAGGAATTTCTGTGGTATTTTTGGATAACTCTACAATTTAAGGGATTTCCTGGATATTTCGGGAATTTCTGAGATATTTCTGGATAACTCTACTAATTACGGGATTTCCTTGATATTTCGGGAATATCTGAGGAAATTCGTGATGACTCTACCAATTACGGGATTTCCTGGATCTTTCGGGACTTTCAGAGGAAATGCGGGATAACACCAATAATAACGGAATATCCTGGATATTTCGGGAATTTCTGAGGTATTTCTGGATAACTCTACTAAATAAGGGATTTCCTGGATATTTCGGGAATTTCTGAAATTTCAGAAAGACTCCACTTTATGGTATTTCCTGGATATTTCGGGAATATCTGAGGAAATTCGGGATGAATCTACCAATTACAGGATTTCCTGGATCTTTTGGGAATTCCGAGGTATTTCGGGATGATTCTCCCAATTACGGGATTTCCTGGATATTACGCGAATTTATGTGGAAATTCGGAATGAATCTACTAATTACGGAATTTCCTGTATATTTCGGGAATTTCTGAAATATTTCAGAAAGACTCCACTAATTACGGGATTTCATGGATATTTCGGGAATTTCTGAGGTATTTCTGGATAACTCTACTAAATAAGGGATTTCCTGGATATTTCGGGAATTTCTGAAATATTTCTGAAAGGCTCCACTAATTATGGTATTTCCTGTATATTTCGGGAATATCTGAGGAAATTCGGGATAAATCTACGAATTACGGGATTTCCTGGATCTTTTGGGAATTCCGAGGTACTTCGGGATGATTCTACCAATTACGGGATTTCTACTGAATCTACTAATAACGGAATTTCCTGGATATTTCGGGAATTTCTGAAATATTTCATAGAGACTCCACTAATTACTGGATTTCCTGGATATTTCGGGAATTTCTGAGGAATTTCTGGATAACTCTACAAATTAAGGGATTTCCTGGATATTTCGGGAATTTCTGAGATATTTCAGGATAATTCTACTAATTACGGGATTTCCTTGATATTTCGAGAATATCTGAGTAAATTTGTGATGCCTCTACCAATTACGGGATTTCCTGGATCTTTCGGGAATTTCTGGGGAAATTCGGGATAACACCAATAGTGACGGAATTTCCTGGATATTTCGGGAATTTCTGAGGTATTCTGGATATACCTCTGCTAAATAATAGATTCGTGGATATTCGGGAATTCTTAAATAGTTTCGGAAAGAATCCACTAATTATGGTATTTCCTGGATATTTCGGGAATATCTGAGGAAATTCGGGATGAATCTACTAATTACGGAATTTCCTGTATATTTCGGGAATTTCTGAAATATTTCAGAGAGACTCCACTAATTACGGGATTTCCTGTATATTTCGGGAATTTCTGAGGAATTGCTGGATAACTTTACAAATTAAGGGATTTCCGGGATATTTGGGGGAATTTCTGAGGTATTTCGAAATGTCTCCACTAATGTCCTTGATATTTCGGGAATATCTGAATGAAATTCGTGATGACTCTACCAATACGGGATTTCCTGGATCTTTCGGGAATTTCTGAGGAAATTCGGAATAACACCAATAATAACGGAATTGGCTGGATATGTCGGGAATTTCTGAGGTATTTCTGGATAACTCTTCTAAATAAGGGATTTCCTGGATATTTCGGGAATTTCTGAAATATTTCAGAAAGACTCCACTAATTACGGGATTTTCTGGATATTTCGGAATATCTGAGGAATTTCGTGATGATTCTACCAATTACAGGATTTCCTGGATCTTTCGGGAATTTCTGAAATATTTCTGAAAGACTCCACTAATTATGGTATTGTCCTGGATATTTCGGGAATACTAAGGAAATCGGGATGAATCTACCAATTACGAGATTTCCTGGATCTTTGGGGAATTCCGAGGGTATTTCGGGATGATTCTACCTATTACGTAATTTCCTGGATATTACGCGAATTTCTGTGTAAATTCGGGATGAATCTACTCATTACGGAATATCCTGTATATTTCGGGAATTACTGAAATATTTCTGAGAGACTCCAAAATTACGGGATTTCCTGGATATTTCGGGAATATCTGAGGAATTTCGTGACGATTTTACCAATTACGGGATTCCAGGATCTTCGTTAATTGCTGAGGTATTTCAAAAAACATTTCACTAATTATGGTATTTCCTGGATATTGAGGATTTCTGTGGTATTTTTGGATAACTCTACAAATTAAGGGATTTCCTTGATATTTCGGGAATATTGAGGAAATTCGTGATTTGTCTACCAATTACGGGATTCCAGGATCTTTCGTAATTGCTGAGGTATTTCAAAAAACATTTCACTAATTATGGTATTTCCTGGATATTTTGCAGAATATCTGTGGTATTTTGGATAACTCTACAAATTAAGGGATTCCTGGATATTTCGGGAATTTCTGAGGTATTCTGGATAACTCTACTAATTACGGGATTTCTTGTATATTCGGGAATTTGTGAAATATTTCAGAAAGACTCCACTAATGACGGAATTTTCTGGATATTTCGGGAATATATGAGGAAATCGTGAGGACTACCAATTACGGGAATTCTGGATCTTCGGGATTTTCTGAGGTATTTCGGGATGATGCTACTAATTACGGGATTTCCTGGATATTGGGGAACATCTGAGGAAATTCGAGATGACTCTACCAAATACGGGATTTCCTGGAATATTTTCGGGAATTTCTGAAATATTTCAGAGAGACTCCACTAATTACGGGATTTCCTGTATATTTCGGGATTTCTGAGGAATTGCTGGATAACTTTACAAATTAAGGGATTTCCTGGATATTTGGGGAATTTCTGAGGTATTTCGAAATGTCTCCAATAATGTCCTTGATATTTCGGAATATCTGATGAAATCGTGATGACTCTACCAATTACGGTATTTCCTGGATCTTCGCGGGTATTTCTGAGAATTCGAGAATAACACAATAATAACGGAATTGGCTGGATATGTCGGGAATTTCTGAGGTATTCTGGATAAACTCTTCTAAATAAGGGATTCCTGGATATTTCGGGAATTTCTGAAATATTTCAGAAAGACTCCACTAATTACGGGATTTTCTGGATATTTCGGGATATCTGAGGAATTTCGTGACGATTCTACCAATTACAGGATTTCCTGGATCTTTCGGGAATTTCTGAAATATTCTGAAAGGCTCCACTAATTATGGTATTTCCTGGATATTTCGGGAATATCTAAGGAAATTCGGGATGAATCTACCAATTACGAGATTTCCTGGATCTTTGGGGAATTCCGAGGTATTTCGGGATGATTCTACCTATTACGTAATTTCCTGGATATTACGCGAATTTCTGTGGAAATTCGGGATGAATCTACTCATTACGGAATTTCCTGTATATTTCGGGAATTACTGAAATATTTCTGAGAGACTCCAAAATTACGGGATTTCCTGGATATTTCGGGAATATCTGAGGAATTTCGTGACGATTTTACCAATTACGGGATTTCCAGGATCTTTCGTTAATTGCTGAGGTATTTCAAAAAACATTTCACTAATTATGGTATTTCCTGGATATTTCAGGAATTTCTGTGGTATTTTTGGATAACTCTACAAATTAAGGGATTTCCTTGATATTTCGGGAATATCTGAGGAAATTCGTGATTTGTCTACCAATTACGGGATTTCCTGGATCTTTCGGTAATTGCTGAGGTATTTAAAAAAAACTCCACTAATTATGGTATTTCCTGGATATTTCGGGAATTCTGAGGTATTTCTGGATAACTCTACAAATTAAGGGATTTCCTGGATTTCGGGAATTTCTGAGGTATTTCTGGATAACTCTACTAATTACGGGATTTCATGGATATTTCGGGAATTTCTGAAATATTTCAGAAAGACTCCACTAATTACGGGATTTTCTGGATATTTCGGGAATATATGAGGAAATTCGTGATGACTCTACCAATTACGGGAATTCCTGGATCTTTCGGGAATTTCTGAGGAAATTCGGGATAAATCTACGAATTACGGGATTTCCAGGATATTTCGGGAATTTCTGAGGTATTTCGGGATGATTCTACCAATTACGGGATTTCTACTGAATCTACTAATACGGAATTTCCTGGATATTTCGGGAATTTCTGAAATATTTCATAGAGACTCCACTAATTACTGGATTTCCTGGATATTTCGGGAATTTCTGAGGAATTTCTGGATAACTCTACTAATTACGGGATTTCCTGGATATTTCGGGAATTTCTGAAATATTTCTGAAAGGCTCCACTAATTATGGTATTTCCTGTATATTTCGGGAATATCTGAGGAAATTCGGGATAAATCTACGAATTACGGGATTTCCTGGATCTTTTGGGAATTCCGAGGTACTTCGGGATGATTCTACCAATTACGGGATTTCTACTGAATCTACTAATAACGGAATTTCCTGGATATTTCGGGAATTTCTGAAATATTTCATAGAGACTCCACTAATTACTGGATTTCCTGGATATTTCGGGAATTTCTGAGGAATTTCTGGATAACTCTACAAATTAAGGGATTTCCTGGATATTTCGGGAATTTCTGAGATATTTCAGGATAATTCTACTAATTACGGGATTTCCTTGATATTTCGAGAATATCTGAGTAAATTTGTGATGCCTCTACCAATTACGGGATTTCCTGGATCTTTCGGGAATTTCTGGGGAAATTCGGGATAACACCAACAGTAACGGAATTTCCTGGATATTTCGGGGAATTTCTGAGGTATTTCTGGATAACTCTGCTAATAATAGATTTCCGTGGATATTTCGGGAATTTCTTAAATATTTCTGAAAGACTCCACTAATTATGTATTTCCTGGATTATTTCGGAATATCTGAGGAAATTCGGGATGAAATCTACTAATACGGAATTTCCTGTATATTTCGGGAATTTCTGAAATATTTCAGAGAGACTCCACTAATTACGGGATTTCCTGTATATGTCTGGAATTTCTGAGGGAATTGCTGGATAACTTTACAAATTAAGGGATTTCCTGAGATATTTGGGGAATTTCTGAGGTATTTCGAAATGTCTCCACTAATGTCCTTGATATTTCGGGAATATCTGATGAAATTCGTGATGACTCTACCAATTACGGGATTTCCTGGATCTTTCGGGTAATTTCTGAGGAAATTCGGAATAACACCAATAATAACGGAATTGGCTGGATATGTCGGGAATTTCTGAGGTATTTCTGGATAACTCTTCTAAATAAGGGATTTCCTGGATATTTCGGGAATTTCTGAAAATATTTCAGAAAGACTCCACTAAATTACGGGATTTTCTGGATATTTCGGGAATATCTGAGAATTTCGTGATGATTCTACCAATTACAGGATTTCCTGGATCTTTCGGGAATTTCTGAAATATTTCTGAAAGACTCCACTAATTATGGTATTTCCTGGATATTTCGGGAATATCTAAGGAAATTCGGGATGAATCTACCAATTACGAGATTTCCTGGATCTTTGGGGAATTCCGAGGTATTTCGGGATGATTCTACCTATTACGTAATTTCCTGGATATTACGCGAATTTCTGTGTAAATTCGGGATGAATCTACTCATTACGGAATTTATCCTGTATATTTCGGGAATTACTGAAATATTTCTGAGAGACTCCAAAATTACGGGATTTCCTGGATATTTCGGGAATATCTGAGGAATTTCGTGACGATTTTACCAATTACGGGATTTCCAGGATCTTTCGTTAATTGCTGAGGTATTTCAAAAAACATTTCACTAATTATGGTATTTCCTGGATATTTGAGGAATTTCTGTGGTATTTTTGGATAACTCTACAAATTAAGGGATTTCCTTGATATTTCGGGAATATCTGAGGAAATTCGTGATTTGTCTACCAATTACGGGATTTCCAGGATCTTTCGTTAATTGCTGAGGTATTTCAAAAAACATTTCACTAATTATGGTATTTCCTGGATATTTTGAGAATATCTGTGGTATTTTTGGATAACTCTACAAATTAAGGGATTTCCTGGATATTTCGGGAATTTCTGAGGTATTTCTGGATAACTCTACTAATTACGGGATTTCTTGGATATTTCGGGAATTTGTGAAATATTCAGAAAGACTCCACTAATGACGGAATTTTCTGGATATTTCGGGAATATAGAGGAAAATTCGTGATGACCTCTACCAATTACGGGAATTCCTGGATCTTTCGGGATTTTCTGAGGTATTTCGGGATGATGCTACTAATTACGGGATTTCCTGGATATTTGGGGAACATCTGAGGAAATTCGAGATGACTCTACCAAATACGGGATTTCCTGGAAATTTCGGGAATTTCTGAAATATTTCAGAGAGACTCCACTAATTACGGGATTTCCTGTATATTTCGGGAATTTCTGAGGAATTGCTGGATAACTTTACAAATTAAGGGATTTCCTGGATATTTGGGGAATTTCTGAGGTATTTCGAAATGTCTCCAATAATGTCCTTGATATTTCGGGAATATCTGATGAAATTCGTGATGACTCTACCAATTACGGGATTTCCTGGATCTTTCGGGTATTTCTGAGGAAATTCGGAATAACACCAATAATAACGGAATTGGCTGGATATGTCGGGAATTTCTGAGGTATTTCTGGATAACTCTTCTAAATAAGGGATTTCCTGGATATTTCGGGAATTTCTGAAATATTTCAGAAAGACTCCACTAATTACGGGATTTTCTGGATATTTCGGGAATATCTGAGGAATTTCGTGATGATTCTACCAATTACAGGATTTCCTGGATCTTTCGGGAATTTCTGAAATATTTCTGAAAGACTCCACTAATTATGGTATTTCCTGGATATTTCGGGAATATCTAAGGAAATTCGGGATGAATCTACCAATTACGAGATTTCCTGGATCTTTGGGGAATTCCGAGGTATTTCGGGATGATTCTACCTATTACGTAATTTCCTGGATATTACGCGAATTTCTGTGTAAATTCGGGATGAATCTACTCATTACGGAATTTCCTGTATATTTCGGGAATTATTGAAATATTTCTGAGAGACTCCAAAATTACGGGATTTCCTGGATATTTCGGGAATATCTGAGGAATTTCGTGACGATTTTACCAATTACGGGATTTCCAGGATCTTTCGTTAATTGCTGAGGTATTTCAAAAAACATTTCACTAATTATGGTATTTCCTGGATATTTGAGGAATTTCTGTGGTATTTTTGGATAACTCTACAAATTAAGGGATTTCCTTGATATTTCGGGAATATCTGAGGAAATTCGTGATTTGTCTACCAATTACGGGATTTCCTGGATCTTTCGGTAATTGCTGAGGTATTTAAAAAAAAACTCCACTAATTATGGTATTTCCTGGATATTTTGAGAATATCTGTGGTATTTTTGGATAACTCTACAAATTAAGGGATTTCCTGGATATTTCGGGAATTTCTGAGGTATTTCTGGATAACTCTACTAATTACGGGATTTCTTGGATATTTCGGGAATTTGTGAAATATTTCAGAAAGACTCCACTAATGACGGAATTTTCTGGATATTTCGGGAATATATGAGGAAATTCGTGATGACTCTACCAATTACGGGAATTCCTGGATCTTTCGGGAATTTCTGAGGTATTTCGGGATGATGCTACTAATTACGGGATTTCCTGGATATTTCGGGAACATCTGAGGAAATTCGAGATGACTCTACCAAATACGGGATTTCCTGGATATTTCGGGAATTTCTGAAATATTTCAGAGAGACTCCACTAATTACGGGATTTCCTGTATATTTCGGGAATTTCTGAGGAATTGCTGGATAACTTTACAAATTAAGGGATTTCCTGGATATTTGGGGAATTTCTGAGGTATTTCGAAATGTCTCCAATAATGTCCTTGATATTTCGGGAATATCTGATGAAATTCGTGATGACTCTACCAATTACGGGATTTCCTGGATCTTTCGGGTATTTCTGAGGAAATTCGGAATAACACCAACTAATAACGGAATTGGCTGGATATGTCGGAATTTCTGAGGTATTTCTGGTAATCTTCTAAATAAGGGATTTCCTGGATATTTCGGGAATTTCTGAAATATTTCAGAAAGACTCCACTAATTACGGGTTCTGGATATTTCGGGAATATCTGAGGAATTTCGTGATGATTCTATCAATTACAGGATTTCCTGGATCTTCGGGAATTTCTGAAATATTTCTGAAAGACTCCACTAATTATGGTATTTCCTGGATATTTCGGGAATATCTTAGGAAATTCGGATGAATCTACCAATTACGAGATTTCCTGGATCTTGGGGAATTCCGAGGTATTTCGGGATGATTCTAGATATTTCCTGGATATTAGCGAATTTCTGTTAAATTCGGGATGAATCTATCATTACGGAATTTCCTGTATATTTCGGGAATTACTGAAATATTTCTGAGAGACTCCAAAATTACGGGATTTTCTGGATATTTCGGGAATATCTGAGGAATTTCGTGACGATTTTACCAATTACGGGCATTCCAGGATTTCGTTAATTGCTGAGGTATTTCAAAAAACATTTCAAATTTTGGTATTTCCTGGTATTTGAGGAATTTCTGTGGTATTTTTGGATAACTCTACAAATTAAGGGATTTCCTTGATATTTCGGGAATATCTGAGGAAATTCGTGATTTGTCTACCAATACGGGATTTCCTGGATCTTTCGGTAATTGCTGAGGTATTTAAAAAAAAACTCCACTAATTATGGTATTTCCTGGATATTTTGAGAATATCTGTGGTATTTTTGGATAACTCTACAAATTAAGGGATTTCCTGGATATTTCGGGAATTTCTGAGGTATTTGGATAACTCTACTAATTACGGGATTTCTTGGATATTCGGGAATTTGTGTGAAATATTTCAGAAAGACTCCACTAATGACGGAATTTTCTGGATATTCGGGAACATCTGAGGAAATTCGAGATGACTCTACCAAATACGGGATTTCCTGGATATTCGGGAATTTCTGAAATATTTCTGAAAGGCTCCACTAATTATGGTATTCCTGTATATTTCGGGAATATCTGAGGAAATTCGGGATAAATCTACGAATTACGGGATTTCCTGGATCTTTGGGGAATTCCGAGGTATTTCGGGATGATTTAACCTATTACGTAATTTCCTGGATATTACGCGAATTTCTGGTTAAATTCGGGATGAATCTACTCTTACGGAATTTCCTGTATATTTCGGGAATTACTGAAATATTTCTGAGAGACTCCAAAATTACGGGATTTCCTGGATATTTCGGGAATATCTGAGGAATTTCGTGACGATTTTACCAATACGGGATTTCCAGGATCTTTCGTAATTGCTGAGGTATTTCAAAAACATTTCACCTAATTATGGTATTTCTGGATATTTGAGGAATTTCGTGGTATTTTTGGATAACTCTACAATTAAGGGATTTCCTTGATATTTCGGGAATATCTGAGGAAATTCGTGATTTGTCTACCAATTACGGGATTTCCTGGATCTTTCGGTAATTGCTGAGGTATTTAAAAAAAAACTCCACTATTATGGTATTTCCTGGATATTTTCAGAATATCTGTGGTATTTTTGGATAACTCTACAAATTAAGGTTTCTGGATATTTCGGGAATTTCTGAGGTATTTCTGGATAACTACTAATTACGGGATTTCTTGGATATTTCGGGAATTTGTGAAATATTCAGAAGACTCCACTAATGACGGAATTTTCTGGATATTCGGGAATATATGGAAATTCGATGATATACCAATTACGGGAATTCCTGGACTCTTTCGGGAATTTCTGAGGTATTTGGGATGTGCTACAATACGGGATTTCCTGGATATTTCGGGACATCTGAGGAAATTCGAGATGACTCTACCAAATACGGGATTTCTGGATATTTCGGAATTTCTGAAATATTTCAGAGAGACTCCACTAATTACGGGATTCCTGTATATTTCGGGAATTTCTGAGGAATTGCTGGATAACTTTACAAATTAAGGGATTTCCTGGATATTTGGGGAATTTCTGAGGTATTTCGAAATGTTCCAATAATGTCCTTGATATTTCGGGAATATCTGATGAATCGTGAGTGACTCTACCAATTACGGATTCCTGGATCTTTCGGGTATTCTGAGGAAATTCGGAATAACACCAATAATAACGGAATTGGCTGGATATGTCGGGAATTTCTGAGGTATTTCTGGATAACTCTTCTAAAAAGGGATCCTGGATATTTCGGGAATTTCTGAAATATTTCAGAAGACTCCACTAATTACGGGATTTTCGGATATTTCGGGAATATCTGAGGAATTTCGTGATGATTCTATCAATTACAGGATTTCCTGGATCTTTCGGGAATTTCTGAAATATTTCTGAAAGACTCCACTAATTATGGTATTTCCTGGATATTTCGGGAATATCTTAGGAAATTCGGGATGAATCTACAATTACGAGATTTCCGGATCTTTGGGGAATTCCGAGGTATTTCGGGATGATTCTACCTATTACGTAATTTCCTGGATATTACGCGATTTCTGTGTAAATTCGGGATGAATCTACTCATTACGGAATTTCCTGTATATTTCGGGAATTACTGAAACATTTCTGAGAAGACTCCAAAATTACGGGATTTCCTGGATATTTCGGGAATATCTGAGGAATTTCGTGACGATTTTACCAATTACGGGATTCCAGGATCTTTCGTTAATTGCTGAGGTATTTCAAAAACATTTCATAATTTTGGTATTCCTGGATATTTGAGAATTTCTGTGGTATTTTTGGATAACTACAAATTAGGGTTCCTTGAATTTCGGGAATATCTGAGGAAATCGTGATTTGTCTACCAATTACGGGATTTCCTGGATCTTTCGGTAATTGCTGAGGTATTTAAAAAAAACTCCACTAATTATGGTATTTCCTGGATATTTTTGAGAATAGCTGTGGTATTTTTGGATAACTCTACAAATTAAGGGATTTCCTGGATATTTCGGGAATTTCTGAGGTATTTCGGATACTCTACTAATTACGGGATTCTTGGATATTTTCGGGAATTTGTGAAATATTTCAGAAAGACTCCACTAATGACGGAATTTTCTGGATATTTCGGGAACATCTGAGGAAATTCGAGATGACTCTACCAAATACGGGATTTCCTGGATATTTCGGGAATTTCTGAAATATTTCTGAAAGGCTCCACTAATTATGGTATTTCCTGTATATTTCGGGAATATCTGAGGAAATTCGGGATAAATCTACGAATTACGGGATTTCCTGGATCTTTGGGGAATTCCGAGGTATTTCGGGATGATTCTACCTATTACGTAATTTCCTGGATATTACGCGAATTTCTGTGTAAATTCGGGATGAATCTACTCATTACGGAATTTCCTGTATATTTCGGGAATTACTGAAATATTTCTGAGAGACTCCAAAATTACGGGATTTCCTGGATATTTCGGGAATATCTGAGGAATTTCGTGACGATTTTACCAATTACGGGATTTCCAGGATCTTTCGTTAATTGCTGAGGTATTTCAAAAAACATTTCACTAATTATGGTATTTCCTGGATATTTGAGGAATTTCTGTGGTATTTTTGGATAACTCTACAAATTAAGGGATTTCCTTGATATTTCGGGATATCTGAGGAAATTCGTGATTTGTCTACAATTACGGATTTTCCTGGATCTTTCGGTAATTGCTGAGTATTTAAAAAAAAACTCCACTAATATGGTATTTCCTGGATATTTTGAGAATATCTGTGGTAGTTTTGGATAACTCTACAAATTAAGGGATTTCCTGGATATTTCGGGAACTTCTGAGGTATTTCTGGATAACTCTACTAATTACGGGATTTCTTGGATATTTCGGGAATTTGTGAAATATGTCAGAAAGGCTCCACTAATGACGGAATTTTCTGGATATTTCGGGAATATATGAGGAAATTCGTGATGACTCTACCAATTACGGGTAATTCCTGGATCTTTCGGAATTTCTGAGGTATTTCGGGAGATGGCATGTTTACTTAATTACGGGATTTCCTGGATATTTCGGGAACATCTGAGGAAATTCGAGATGACTCTACCAAATACGGGATTTCCTGGATATTTCGGGAATTTCTGAAATATTTCTGAAAGGCTCCACTAATTATGGTATTTCCTGTATATTTCGGGAATATCTGAGGAAATTCGGGATAAATCTACGAATTACGGGATTTCCTGGATCTTTTGGGAATTCCGAGGTACTTCGGGATGATTCTACCAATTACGGGATTTCTACTGAATCGTACTAATAACGGAATTTCCTGGATATTTCGGGAATTTCTGAAATATTTCATAGAGACTCCACTAATTACTGGATTTCCTGGATATTTCGGGAATTTCTGAGGAATTTCTGGATAACTCTACTAATTAAGGGATTTCCTGGATATTTCGGGAATTTCTGAGATATTTCAGGATAATTCTACTAATTACGGGATTTCCTTGATATTTCGAGAATATCCGAGTAAATTTGTGATGCCTCTACCAATTACGGGATTTCCTGGATCTTTCGGGAATTTCTGGGGAAATTCGGGATAACACCAATAGTAACGGAATTTCCTGGATATTTCGGGAATTTCTGAGGTATTTCTGGATAACTCTACTAAATAATAGATTTCGTGGATATTTCGGGAATTTCTTAAATATTTCTGAAGACTCCACTAATTATGGTATTTCCTGGATATTTCGGGAATATCTGAGGAAATTCGGGATGAATCTACTAATTACGGAATTTCCTGTATATTTCGGGAATTTCTGAAATATTTCAGAGAGACTCCACTAATTACGGGATTTCCTGTATATTTCGGGAATTTCTGAGGAATTGCTGGATAACTTTACAAATTAAGGGATTTCCTGGATATTTGGGGAATTTCTGAGGTATTTCGAAATGTCTCCACTAATGTCCTTGATATTTCGGGAATATCTGATGAAATTCGTGATGACTCTACCAATTACGGGATTTCCTGGATCTTTCGGGAATTTCTGAGGAAATTCGGAATAACACCAATAATAACGGAATTGGCTGGATATGTCGGGAATTTCTGAGGTATTTCTGGATAATCTTCTAAATACGGGATTTCCTGGATATTTCGGGAATTTCTGAAATATTTCAGAAAGACTCCACTAATTACGGGATTTTCTGGATATTTCGGGAATATCTGAGGAATTTCGTGATGATTCTACCAATTACAGGATTTCCTGGATCTTTCGGTAATTGCTGAGGTATTTAAAAAAAAACTCCACTAATTATGGTATTTCCTGGATATTTTGAGAATTTCTGTGGTATTTTTGGATAACTCTACAAATTAAGGGATTTCCTGGATATTTCGGGAATTTCTGAGGTATTTCGAAATGTCTCCACTAATGTCCTTGATATTTCGGGAATATCTGATGAAATTCGTGATGACTCTACCAATTACGGGATTTCCTGGATATTTCGGGAACATCTGAGGAAATTCGTGATGACTCTACCAAATGCGGGATTTCCTGGATCTTTCGGGAATTTCTGAGGTATTTCTGGATAACTCTACTAAATAAGGGATTTCCTGGATATTTCGGGAATTTCTGAAATATTTCAGAAAGACTCCAATAATTACGGGATTTTCTCGATATTTCGAAAATATCTGAGGAATTTCGTGACGATTCTACCAATTACGGAATTTTCTGGATGTTTCGGGAATTTATGAGGAAATTCGGGATAACACCAATAATAACGGAATTTCCTGGATATTTCGGGAATTTCTGAGGTATTTCTGGATAACTCTACTAAATAAGGGATTTCCTGGATATTTCGGGAATATCTGAAATATTTCAGAAAGACTCCACTAATTACGGGATTTTATGGATATTTCGGGATTCTGGAGGAATTTCGTGACGATTCTACCAATTACGGGATTTCCAGGATCTTTCGGGAATTTCTGAGGAAATTCGGAATAACACCAATAATAACGGAATTGGCTGGATATGTCGGGAATTTCTGAGTATTTCTGGATAACTCTTCTAAATAAGGGATTTCCTGGATATTTCGGGAATTTCTGAAATATTCAGAAAGACTCCACTATTACGGATTTTCTGGATATTTCGGGAATATCTGAGGAATTTCGTGATGATTCTACCAATTACAGGATTTCCTGGATCTTTCGGTAATTGCTGAGGTATTTAAAAAAACTCCACTAATTATGGTATTTCCTGGATATTTTGAGAATTTCTGTGGTATTTTTGGATAACTCTACAAATTAAGGGATTTCCTGGATATTTCGGGACTTTCTGAGGTATTTCGAAATGTCTCCACTAATGTCCTTGATATTTCGGGAATATCTGAGGAAATTCGTGATGGCTTTACCAATTACGGGATTTGCTGGATCTTTCGGGAATTCATGAGGAAATTCGGATACCCAATAAAACGGAATTCCTGGATATTCGGGAATTTCTGAGGTATTTCTGGATAACTCTACTAAATAAGGATTTCCTGGATATTTCGGGAATATCGAAATATTTCAGAAAGACTCCACTAATTACGGATTTTATGGATATTTCGGGAATCTCTGAGGAATTTCGTGACGATCTACCAATTACGGATTTCCAGGATCTTCGTTAATTGCTGAGGTATTTCAAAAAACATTTCACTAATTATGTATTTCCTGGATATTTCAGGAATTTCTGTGGTATTTTTGGATAACCTACAAATTAAGGATTTTCCCTGGATATTTCGGAATTTTCTGAGTATTTCTGGATACCTCTACTAATTACGGGATTTCTTGGATATTTCGGGATTTTTGAAATTTGCAGAAAGACTCCACTAATGACGGAATTTCTGGATATTTCGGGAATATATGAGGAAATTCGTGATGACTCTACCAATTACGGGAATTCCTGGATCTTTCGGGAATTTCTGCGTAATTCGGATACGCTACTAATTACGGATTTCCTGGATATTTCGGGAACATCTGAGGAAATTCGTGATGACTCTACCAAATGCGGATTCCTGATCTTTCGGGAATTTCTGAGGTTTCTGGATAACTCTACTAAATAAGATTTCCTGGATATTTCGGGAATTTCTGAAATCTTCAGAAAGACTCCAATAATTACGGGATTTCGGATATTTCGTGAAACTGAGAATTTCGTGACGATTCTACCATTACGGAATTTTCTGGATGTTTCGGTAATTGCTGAGGTATTAAAAAAAAACTCCACTAATTATGGTATTTCCTGTATATTTCGGGAATTTCAGAGGTATTTCTGAAATAACTCTACTAATTACGGGATTTCCAGATTTTCGGGATATCTGAGGAAATTCGTGATGGGCTTTACCAATTACGGGATTTGCTGGATCTTTCGGATTTATGAGGAATTCGGGATACACCATAATAACGGATTTCCTGGATATTTCGGGAATTTCTGAGGTATTTCTGGATAACTCTACTAATAAGGGATTTCCTGGATATTTCGGATATCTGAAATATTTCAGAAAGACTCCCTATTACGGGATTTTATGGATATATTCTCGGGAATATCTGAGAAATTTCGTGACGATTCTACCAATGACGGGATTCCAGGATCTTTCGTAATTGCTGAGGTATTTCAAAAAACTTTCACTAATTATGTATTTCCTGGATATTTCAGGAATTTCAGTGGTATTTTTGGATAACTCTACAAATTAAGGTTTTCCTGGATATTTCGGGAATTTCTGAGGTATTTCTGATAACTCTACTAATTACGGGATTTCTTGGTATTTCGGGAATTTTTGAAATATTTCAGAAGACTCCACTATACGGAATTTTCTGGATATTTCGGGAATATATGAGGAAATTCGATGACTCTACCAATTACGGGAATTCCTGGATCTTTCGGGAATTTCTGCGGAATTCGGGATGACGCTACTAATTAGCGGATTTCCTGGATTTTTCGGAACATCTCATGAAATTCGTGATGACTCTACCAAATGCGGGATTTCCTGGATCTTTCGGGAATTTCTGAGGTATTTCTGGATAACTCTACTAATCTTATTATTTACTTACTATTGATTCTTAATTTATTTGTATAGAAGATAAATATATTTTGTGTACAATGCCGAAACCTAATTTATCTCGGAAAACATCCAATGCCAGGCGTACGGCTTATGTTCGAACGAATGAAACCTACGATGAGCGTGAAGCTCGACT